>JACEIK010000217.1:79831-157881 GCA_018107945.1 Datura stramonium | reverse complement strand
ATTCATAATTAAATATAAAATAAAAATAATCTCCCAAGATATATTCCCTAATTACGAAATTATTTTATTATTATTCCACCACGCATAAAATATCTTTGCTTATCTCATCATGGGCATATCAAACAAGAAATGAATAGAGTGATTGGCTAGCCCATCAGCTATGATGAGTCGAACAAAGAAGCTATATAAAGCCTTTGTCTCTGCTGTCATCCCGTGAATGAATAGCTTGTAACGTGCAGTGCAATTTCTACTGGCAAGAAAAAAGAACCAAGTATATTTAAGCAGAAGCAAATTGAGGAAAAGAAAAAAAAGAAAAGCAAAAGTAGTACAATATCACGTCTATTTAATAGAAAAGTGGCATACATATTCGAAATTTAAACCCCACTTGCTCCAGATTCAGATTTCAGCTTCTTGCCCATTTCCAGATCTGTGGAATAGCTGATGGCTGGGCATTACAATGACAATCCTTTTGCTGATGAAGAAGTGAACCCATTTTCGGTAGATACCCATAAGATTCACTTTACTCTTCTTTACTACTACTAGTACTATCTTTTGTGACATTTAGGAAATTTTAATTTTTGGTCTGGAAACGAAATGGGGTTTTGAGGTGGTGAATTTCTTGGGTTAAAGACAATGTTTTTTGCAGAAAGTGAATGCTGGGTGTGAAGTTTTGTTTTGTTTCGTTGGTCCGATTTCCAGATCTATTACTTGCATTTTGGATGGTGTTTTGCTATTCAACTTCTTCTCTGTGAGAATGTAGTTGGAATCATGAGCTAGAATAGTGGTTCTTCTTTTTAGGATTTTGGAGCTATTTGAATTTCACTGAACGAGCTTGTAGTAATTGAGCTATTTGAGAATTGAGCTGTGGCTTGATTTTCAAATGAGAACCATGCAAGATAGCAACAATGTATTTGTGAAATCGTTAGATTAGGTGAACAAGGCAGTTTCTGCAATAGAATGGGATATCTTTTTTCTGTGTGATAGCAGATTAGAAAAAATATCAGTAAGCAGAGGAGGAGGATGGCAATTTTGTTGCTTTGACCTTGGTATTTATGGATATTTTGCTCAGTGCTGATTTAACTTTGGCAGATAGCACTTATATTTTTCCATTTGTATTTTACTCTTCCCACAAAGGTTTTACTTGAATCATGCTTCCTTTTGTTTTCTTTTTTATAATTTCTTATGTGCTTCATATTTTTCTTGTTTTAGGATCGAGGACCTCTATGAAAGGGTCAATAGAAGTGGCCCCTCTTATATGACTACGATAAGATTTTCTTCAAAGCTCTCAAGAGTTTTCTCATCTGAAAACTGAGTTGCTGAAAATATGGAAAAAGCAATTATTACATTTTCTTGAATTATAAATAATCTTAATAAACGTGCAAAATTCTCCTAACCCTGTGAAAGCCCAAATCCTGATGAAAAAGGTGGAGGATACACTAAGATTTTCTCATAAATTGATACTCATCTCCTGGATAAAGGAAGCAATTCCTACCAGAGTCTGGATCATCCTATTCAGCCAGCGTAATAGTTTGACACAGAGAATTATAGGGACTTGATTTTACTATTGATACTAAAAATACCACCATTATGCTAGGGTCCCCATCCCAGTGTCTTAAACCTAGCTTTTCATGCCTTCTAATGACCTGTCAATGCATTTAACTAGATGGTAGTGCATTTTGCAGTTGCAACTAGTGAATGTTCAGCCAAATGAGGAAGTAATTTGTCTTCTTTGCTATATATCGAAATCAATTTTTCTACACACAGGATAAATCAAAACTAGCGAAATGTACAACTAAGGGCTGATGTTTATGCATTTGTATTTTATTTTAACACCTTGTCCTCTGTCCACGATGTAACTTATGGACTGCAATGGCATTGTGATTCTCCACCTAGTTTGATTTGTATTCTGAAATAATTGGAGCAGAAAATTTCCAATCCCGTAAAAGCTTAATTGTTTCTTGTGTACATATGATGCAAGGCTTCATCTGCATTATTGAATAGTGAGAATATCCATTTGCATATTCTTTCTAGTCCTAGTAATGGTACATCATAAAACTTGTGTGTTATGACACCTGGTACTTACCAAACTCTGCAGAATAATGGAAGTGTTCCTGCTGCTACAAATTTGAGGCCTTCTCCTCTTTCTCATGAACCCGCTGGCTATGATCGTGATGCAACGGTTGATATTCCTCTTGATGGTTCAAAGGTGAAAAAGAGATTTGATAAATTGAACTTGTATTTTTTGCTTCTCTGTGACTACTGTACCTATGTTCATTTGGAGCATAGGTTTGAGTGATCCTGTGTTTTACTCATATGACTAATCAGGACCTGAAAAAGAAGGAGAAGGAACTCCAAGCTAAAGAGGCTGATTTGAAAAAAAGAGAACAGGTGGGTTGTTACTCTACATTGCCTTCTAGTTATGTCTTGCTTATGTTCCACAATAGAAAGCAGAATATTTTGTCAAATTTCTTTGGCTATCCAATTGCTTGTTAATCATAGTCATGTAAGATTACTGGATATCTACTACCAAATAATTATATTTGTCTAGCTCTAGATGATATTATCTCTTATCTGGTTCAAGGTGCTACCGACTGTCTATTGCCTTTTAGGCATTTTATACATTATTAATTGTCAATTTTATTGGTTTCGTTAGGAACTTAAAAGGAAGGAGGACGCAATAGCAAGAGGTAGTTTCCACTGTATACACATTTGTCTTTATAGTCTTGAACTAAATCAGGGGTGCCTTTTTTACCTTGCGAACTGACTTTATTTCCAATCTCTCATTTTGCTTTTTCAGCTGGTGTAGTTATCGACAACAAGAATTGGCCACCTTTCTTCCCCATTATTCATCATGATATTGCAAATGAAATTCCAATCCATCTACAGAAGTTGCAATATGTTGCATTCACTACATTGCTGGGTATGTCCGCATGTCTTCCATATAACTCTCTACTCTATGGATTCTATTAGTGCCTCTCACTTGACTTTTCCAGTAAGTAATCTTCAACCTTAAAGGTTAACCTGACCTGGAAGATTGTGATGCATATTAATAATATTGACTGCTTTCTTGGTTAACTTTGTTCCAGAAGAAAAATATTCTGTATGGTATTCCAGCTACCTTTTTTGATGAAGAAATTTATAATAGGCATCAACAATATGCAAGTCTACATGAAAAGAAAAGAGCAACCAGCTACCTATTTGCATAATAGTAAAATTTATGCTTCCAAGGACTTTGAAACGTAAACTTCGTCGTTTAGACAAGCTTTTTGTTGAAATGGTTTTTAGCGACACTTGGATTAAGAGGGATCTACGGCTTCCTAAAAGTGCCTGCAAATATCTTTTAAGATTTGAAAGTCATACTAGTTCATGTCATTTGTAGCTGTACATTTCAAATCTACGAGTCCAAATTGAGATTAAAAGAGAATGAGGGAAATTTTCTAGATGGTTCTTGTCAGAATGAACCATGACAGTCATTTCCTTCTTTTTTGTTGAATCAGACTACTTTCTTGGAACTGGTTTATTTAGTTAATGCTCTAATGGTGGTTGATTGACTTTTGACATGCTAAATTGCAGGTCTGGTAGCCTGTCTTGTATGGAACCTTGTTGCTGTTACCTTAGCTTGGATCAGAGGACAAGGTTGCGCTGGAACTTAATTTACTAACCTCTCTTATCCTTATGTGTCAATTAACCATCTAAACTTTACATTTTATCGTTGTAGGTCCAACAATCTGGTTGCTTGCTGTTATCTACTTAATATCAGGTGTTCCAGGAGCCTATGTATTATGGTATCGACCTCTCTATCGCGCAATGAGGTACACATTTGTGCTTCTTTAGTGCGGAGAAATAGATGTGTGCTCACCTATTGGAGGGAATAGATTTATATTATTTTCTTTTTGTTTCCGTAGTGTGATTGTGCCTTCCAAAAGAGTCTATTTTCTGATATTCATTTTGTTTGCAGGACTGACAGTGCGCTGAAATTTGGGTGGTTTTTCTTCTGTTACGTGGTAAATACTACATTACCTTTTTAATATTTTTTTTTAAAGATGTACGGTTCAGTTGCTTATTGAGCACTCTTGAGTACTTATTTTCATCTTGTAGTTTCACATTGGATTCTGCATCATTGCTGCTGTGGCACCTCCAATTTTCTTCAAGGGGAAATCCTTGACGTAAGTTGCTTTTTTATGTTTGAATGGGCAATGGTTGCTGGTACAAGATGTTTCTTGGATATGCAACCAGTTGCATTACCTTCCTTTTCGGGCAGACCATGTTTGGCTAGAGTTATATTTAGTTCTTTTAGCTAATCTATGTTTTCAGTGATAATTTGATCCATCCTTATTTAAAAAGAAGTCATTCTTGTTTCATTTCCTTGTTTAACAGTGGTATCTTGCCTGCAATTGATCTCTTAGGCTGGCATGCTCTGGTTGGGGTAAGCTTTTCTATTTTTGTCTCAAAGTTTACCTTTAAAAGCACTACTGAGTCGTATATTTCATCTGAGTTCGTATTCACACTATTTGCTATATCAACAAATATCAACTTTTCTTTGTATTCTTGATTCATTACTCATAGTAGAACTTGACCAGTAATTCTTTTCCCATGAATTCGACATTTTGCTTGTAAATTTTACATCATATCTTAAACTTGTTTTTGCTTTGCAGATATTCTACTTGTTGGAGCTGCATTCTTCTGTCTTGAAACACTGCTCAGCATATGGCTATATAGGTTTAGTTATCTGTCTCTCTTTCATACTTAGGTTAGTTGTGTCTCACCCCAGCATCTTTCAATTTTGCTCCACCTTGTGCAGCAAGTCTATGTATTTCCGGGAAGTGAAGCTGCAGATGAAAGAAAGAGGCTGCAAGATCGACTATGATGGCAGCACTATGACATTATTGTAGGATGGGCATATGCAGTTTGGTCTTCGGTTTGTTAGATTCTTTGATTGCTTTTATCCGTACAACTTAACTGGATACCTGAGTGATGCAAATGTAATTCTGGGAGTACATAGTGATATCCAGGCCATTGGCTTTCTGTCGACTTTTTAAGTCCATATTATCACAGAGCATTTGACAAATTTGATGTTGTCGAAATTCATTTCATATACTTGATAGTTTCCTATGTGTGTGTTTCATGCTGCTTTGAGAAACAGGTGGACTAGAGCACATAAACATACTCCATCCGTCCGGATTCTCAATTTATGTGAAGGTGTTTGGATTTCCAGAGTTAAATAAGTAAGAAGTGAAATAATAAGGCAGAGCAAGAGTAATAATGCAGAAGGAAAACAACATGGTGTTCTAATTTGTTCATTGTAATCTAAACAAAACAATGAAAAAAACACAATAAATATGTGCTCTAAAGATGAGGACATTTTCAAAGCATGTTGTAGAATTAAGGGGCTGTTTGGTCATATATGCAGCATTTAAATCAATGACTAAATCACAAGTATTTAAATCGTATGAGCATTTGGAAAATAAGCTATTAACATGCACTAAATCAAGTGCTCGTATTTCGCGTAAAACTATTTAAATTTCTTCAATTCTTATATAATCTTACCAAATAAGTGAAAAGTTCATAAATAGCGTATATACTATCACAGTTATTTATAAAAATAACATTTATAGACTAATTTTAGTTTAATAAAATTGAACTGATCGTTGCATCGTTTTAATATAATCTCCACATATTGACAAAGGCCAGAAGTAGTAATAATACCAAGAATAATTGCTTACATCCGAAATAAATACTGCAGAATATACTTATATAAAATAAGAATTTTTAAAATAAAATATAAACTCTTCAATCAAATTTTTATATTTCCAAAAAATCCATATCAGTGATCAAATTCAAATCAAGATTTTTAGATTGAGATTTATCCAAAGAAATCGCGTCTGAATACCTAAACATGGTAATCCGGCCAACTTCGGAATATTCCACACCCTCATTCTCTATATAAATATGTCCTCTAATTTGTCCATCCAAATTCTTAACAAAATTTTGCAAAGTTTTTTGAGTCGTTTGATTCGCAAGTGGCGTCTATTTCAAAATTAATTTATTCTACTTTTCATGGTATATACTAACATCAAATTTAAGATATAAATTTGTTCTGAAATTAATTATACATTCAGTCAAATAAAATATAACTACCTGATTATAGGATAAACAAAATATTTTAAAGAAATTTTCAATAAAAAAATGAGAATCTTTTGTGAGTCTATTTCAGTGGAAGATAGCCTCTTTACCTCCCAAAAAATCTTCAAACCTAGCAACTTTTCTTTCAATTTTTTTTAAAAGAAAATCTTCCTTGCCTCTGTTATTTTGTTTTATTGTTTCGGTCGAGCATTAACCAGCATATTTGTGTTTGAGCTGCTACAGTTGTTAATGAGTAGTTAAATTTGTTCATTTTCTTCTTCATCAGTAAACAAGGAAATGATGCTTCAAACGTACACTTCCATGTTGTTGATTGGAGCACCCGATGAAACACCAGTTCAAGGTCAACCTATTTCTTCACCAATACCTTAGTTCTATTTCAATTTAGGGTTTTTCTAGGGTTTAACTTATACACACCCAAACACGGTTTCTGCCCATAGACAAGTCTGCAAAATCTCAACCTTCATATCCAAAACTGACCACCCATTACGCAGAAATGTGAAGATTCTGCAACCCCAGAAGCAAAAACCTCAAGGAGATGATAAAGATGGGGTATGGTAGAGGGTTTAAGCTCAGTGTCATTCAAAGGCTTAGCTACCTGCAAGAACGGCGATAATGGAAAAAGGAAGGGGCTATGAGGTATTTTTACCTTCACTTTATGCCTACGCACAGAAAGTGATGTTGAGAAAACCCCAATTTGATTACGGGAAGCTCAGTCCTAAAGAGCAGACTGTGATTCTCAAAGAGCAGAGTAATTGGGAAAAAGCTCTTAGGGTATTCGAGTGGATGAAGTCACAGGAAGATTATGTTCCGAATGTAATTCACTATAACAACAAGCAATTTAGGCACTAGGCAGAGCTAAGAAATGGGATGAGTTTGAGACTTTGTTGATTGATATGGCAAAGAATAGTGTTTTTCCGACAAACAATACTTATGGAATGCTTGTTGATGTGTATGGGAAAGCAGGCTGGTGAAGGAGGCTCTTTTATGGATTAAACATATGAAGTTGAGGGGAATTTTCCCGGATGAGGTTACAATGAATACAGTTGTTAAAGTTTTAAAGGATGCAGGGGAATATGATAGAGCAGATAGGTTCTATATGGATTATGCACTGGGAAGATTGAATTGACACTTGACGGATTCTATAGATGACTCTGAACCTTTCAGTTTGAAGCAGTTCTTGTTGACTGAGCTTTTCAGGACCGGAGGGAGGAATCCTTCTAGAGTTTCAGAAATTGAGAACACTGGTAGGAAACCTCGAATGACTGCCACCTACATACTTGATTGATTTGTATGGAAAAGTGGCTGGTCGCTTGAAGATAATGTGTTTAATGAGATGTTGAACTGGGTGTGGCTTCTTTGACGCCGTAACATTCAACACTATGATCTTTATTTGTGGAAGTCATGGCTACTTGAAGATGTAGCTTTGTTGAACAAGATGGAGGAAAGGAGAACATCTCCGACACTAAAACATACATCTTCCTGTCTCTTTATGCTAATGCAGGTCAGATTGAGGGGCTCTTCAGTGGTACAGAAAGATAAGGAGGACAGGACTTTTCCCTGATGCTGTGACTTGTAGGGCCATTATTCAAATACTATGCTAAAATATGTTCCAGGAGGTTGAAAATGTGATTAATGAAATAGAAAGTTTAGGTATGTATATAGATGAACACTCTCTTCCTGTTATTATGAGAATGTACATCAATGCAGGGTTGATCACCGCAAAGGTGACTTTTTGAGAAGTGTCAACTGAACGGTGGGTTCTCGCCGCCAGCTTATGCTGCCATTATAGATGCGTATGCTGATAAGGGATCAAGAAGCCAGGATGTGTTCTTTGGTAGAAGAGACAAGTTTATTCAGAAGAAAGCAATTGTAGAATATAATGTCATGATCAAAGCATATGGAATTGCAAAGCTATATGATAAAGCTTTCTCTCTCTTCAAGGGAATGAAAAGCCAAGGGACATGGCCAGATGAGTGCACTTATAACTCTCTAATCCAAATGTTCTCCGGGGGTGATTTAGTTGACCAAGCCAAAGAGCTCTTAGCCGAAATGCAAGGATTGAGATTTAAACCTTCATGTTCTACCTTCTCTGCACTAATTGCTAGTTTGTGCGCATGGGGTAGGGTTTGATGCCAGTTGATGTCTTCGATGAAATGCTTCAAAAGCAGGCGAAACCAAATGAGGTTGTTTATGGTGCTTTACATTGATGGGTCGGTTGAAGCTGGTAAATTTGGAAGAAGCTATGCATTATTTCCATGTCATGAATGAATTTGGATCTGGCTAATCAAATAATCTTGACTTCAATGATTAAGGCTTATATAAAGCTGATCAGTAGAGGAGCAAAACTGTATGAGCAGATGAAAAAATTGCATGGAGGTCCTGATGTCATTGCATCCAATAGTATGCTCAATCTGTATGCAGACTTGAATGGTCTCGAAGCAAAATTAATATTTGATCATTTGAGGGAGAAAGGCCAGGCTGATGGTGTTACTTTTGCAACCTTGATTTATGCATACAAGAATATGGGTATGCTCGACGAAGCTATTGAAATAGCAGAGGAGATGAAACAGTCTGGACTTTTAAGAGATTGTGTGACATTCAATAAGGTAATGGCATGTTACGCCACAAATGGGCAGCTTGTTGGAATGTGAGAATTGTTGAACAAAAATGATTAACCTGAAATCCTGCCAGATGGGGGCACATTTAAGGTTTTATCTGTTAACATTGAAAAGGAGGGTTCTTCTGGGCAGAGGCAAAGTGCTAGATTGTGCCCGAGTTGTCTTACCGAGAAGGTAAACCTTATGCCGTACAGGCTAATAGCCTCAGTTTACTCTGCAGTAGGCTTGCATATATTCGCAATTGAACTTGCAGCATTTTCACACAACCAGGATTGGGACTCATCCCCTTGCTTACAATGTTGCAATATATGTGTATGGAGCTTCAGCCCAAAATTGATGAGGCGCTTAAAATACTTATGCTAATGCAAGATGAAGGACTGAACCAGATATTGCCATATAGATCACCACTGAACAAATTTGTTAATCTTGTAGGTTACAGGTTAAATGGTTGAAGGGTATAAAACGGATATATGGCCAGTTAAAATATGGACTCATTGAGCCCAATGAGTCATTATACAATGCAATCATAGATGGCTATAGCGCTGCAGGCAGATATGACCTTGCTGATTTGGTTAGTCAGGAAATGAAACTCGATTTAGATGTGAAGCAGCTTACAGACTCTGAATCTGAAGGTGTTGTGGATGAAGTTTTAAGGTGGTGAAGGAGAAGATTTGGAAGGTTAATAAACCCATCAAGGCTAAGCGTGACTCCAGCTCAGTAGCATTCTTGACATATCTTATATAATTTCAGTTCACTAGCTTCTTGTGCCCTTCCTCTAGCACCTCTTTGTTGGAAGTAACAGTGACTCCCTAAGAGCCTTGTTTGTTATATAATTCGGAAGTTGAGTTTTGGCCGAGCTGGGAAGAATTGGAAAAAATGAGCATGACCATATTTGGTGTGGAGGTGGAGGAAGGAAAAGAAAGCAAATGACCGTCATCTATTGGTCCTGTTTATCGAAATCCAATAGCTAAAAACGTTTTTCCTCCAGCTTATCCTGATTTGTCTACTACTTGGCAATCCCTTAGGTAACATTCCTTCCAGCTTCAGCTAGAAACAATGAAAAGAATGAATTTTTGAGCATCTTTGAACATGTGTTGTTGGAATTGTGTGGACATACAAGAACGTGAAAATTCTTTTCTTTTCTTTTCATAATGGGTGGTGGTGATGAATCCAAAGACTTCAAGCTTAAGCTGTTAGAGAGTCGTACATGCTTTTATTTACTTAATTATGTCTTTAACAAAGAAAGGCTCAAAGACAATTCCTTCTAGATTTTCTTGTTTGCTTTCTCCATTATTTCCTTATCCAATGTTAGTGAAGCATAGATATTTATTCCTACTTTCAGTTTAGTTAAGTGGTTTGAAAGAAAAAGTAAAAATTATTTGTTTGATAGAGCAGCTGTTGAAAAATATCTAGGGAATAGAATGCTGATGGCATGATTTTAAGGATGGAAGGTGAAGTACAACGCACCTACTTATCTGATTTCTGTCAGTCCTTAGTGTTAGTGGGAGTATAAAATATTTCTCTTAGCACCCGGGCGCGTACAGAGCTGGCCAACGGAGCCGTTAAAAACTGTGAGGTCTCGTGTTCAAATCCCAATAGAGACAAAAACACTAAGTGATTTCTTTTCCGTCTGTCCTAACCTTGGTGGACAGAATTATCTAGTAGCTGTTGACAAGGGAGCAGAATATGATCCCAAAGCACTACCGTGGCATGCGAAGCTGGCCTAGACACCATGTTTATCAAAAAAATATATATATATTTCTCTGTATTTACTCACCATCAGGAAGTGAAGATCATCTAAAGCACCTTATAGTGCTTCTTGTGTTTCATTGCTAAACCTTTACTTTTGATTTGGATATTCGAGCCATATGATGATCTCTGGTCGATGTTTTCTTTGCAGCTTCTAAATTCAGAGTGCACACATGCTAAATGCCTGAAATGTAAGTCTCCTCTCTATTGGTTGCAGCTACCAGATTATAATTTCCTATTGCTTTGTTTGTGGTTTCAGTGCTCTGTGGTGTTTCACTACAAGGCAGGAAGAGAAGGATAAGGCAGTTTCTATGAATATTAAGACATACTCTGGAAATTTCTCAACATGGTAATTTTCTGGAAGTTTCCTTAGCTTATTCTTTTACTGTGTATCTTCTTTATTTGATCAGTGTTACCGTTGAAATGCTCCGAATTAATACTATTGCATCAATGGGCCTAATACTATTGATAGGAAAGCAGAAAAACTTATACTTTCCAAAGCAAGAACAAGGGATTAAGGGGTGATCTTTGCTTTCTGTAGCTGTTTATTTTGAAGAATATTTAACAACTTTTGTTTTTCCATGGTAAAGAGAATCCATCAGAGCCTTAACCGCCACAGCCATTAGACATATGTACAATCATGTATACTAGTGGAACTAGTGGAGAACCTAAAAGATGTATATTGACTGATGAAAATGTGACAGCATCTTGTTGCTGTCACCTTAGCTTGGATCAGAGGACAAGGTTCTGGTGAAACTTAATTTACCAACTACTCTTATCGTCTTGTGAAAATTGACCATCTACTGTTTACATTTTGTCGTTGTAGGAACAATCTGGTTGCTTGCTGTTATCTACTTAGTATCAGGTGTCCCAGGAGCCTATGTATTATGGTATCGACCTCTCTATCGCGCAATGAGGTACACATTTGTGCTTCCTTAGTGTTGAGAAATAGATGTGTGCTCACCTATTGGTGGGAATAGATTTATATTATTTTCTTTTTTATATCCGTGAGTGTGATTTGAGCTCCTCCAAAAGAGTCTATACTCTGATATCCATTTTTGTTTGCAGGACTGACAATGCTGAAATTTGGGTGGTTTTTCTTCTGTTACGTGGTAAATAATACATTACCTGCTGGTTTTTTTCTTTAAATACTGCTGAGTTGCTTATTGAGGAATTCTGAGTACTAATTTTAATCTGGTAGTTTCACTGGATCTTTTCCATCGCTGCTGTGGCACCTCCAATTTTTTTCAAGGGGACATCCTTGATGTAAGTTGCTTTAGTTTGAATGAGCAATGGTTGCTGGTACAAGATGTTTCTTGGATATGCAACCAGTTGCATTATCTTCCTGTTCACAGAAGACCATGTTTGGCCAGGAGTTATATTTAGTTCTTTTAGCTAATCTATGTTTTCATTGATAATTTGATCTATCCTTATTTTTTTTAAAATGAGTCATTCTTGTTTCATTTCCTTGTTTAACAGTGGTATCTTGCCTGCAATTGATCTCTTAGGCTGGCATGCTCTGGTTGGGATGATAAGCTTTTATATTTTTGTCTCAAAGTTTACCTTTAAAAGCACTACTGAGTCGTATATTTCATCTGAGTTCGTATTCATACCATTTGCTATATCAACAAATATCAACTTTCTTGTATTCTTGATTCATTAGTCAGTAGAATTTGATGAGTAACTTTTCCATCAAACCAGACATTTCCAGCTTGTAAATTCGCTTCATTGGAGCTGCATTCTTCTGTCTTGAAACACTGATCTGCCTCTCTGTCATATTACTTGGGAAGTTGTGCCTCACCGCGAACCATTTTTCAAATTTGCTCCGCCTTGTGCAGCAAGTCTTACATGTATTTTCCGGAGAAGTGGAAAGGCTGCGAAGATGAACAAAGAGGCTGTGATTGATTGTATACGGAACAAAGGTGCTTTCATTGTGGAAAGTCTTCTTCCCTTTGCGTTCTAACAGTACCCCATCAGCCTCAGTTCTCACTTCATCAAACTGCCAAGAAGTTTGCAGCAGTGCTGAGCACACAGGCTTCTCCTCCCTGCAATCCTCCGGAATCAGACAGGTTACACCTTACACCTGAAATAGACATCAAACAATATCAACTTACCATAGTTAGTGCTTAATGACTTGCACACAGCAGTTTTTTCAACATGTGCCTTTTAGTATCATCATTAATAATAATCTAGTTCTTGTTTCCCTGAGTATAGTCTGAGTAAAATACTAGTATTCCATTTAACCCAAAGAATGTCGTACCTGTATTACAAAAAAGGTAATATGGTCCCGTAGGTCACCTACCTAATCATTGCGGTATCAAAACATTGCTTAAAATGCTGGCAAAATGGTTTGTTCCCTTTCAATCACTTTGACGCTAGCTGTCAAAATGGATAATAATTTGTTGCAAAATTTGAAAATCGCATTTCCAGCTGTTTGGCCAGTGTGTCAACAACACTATCGTTAATGATATTTGACCCAGTACATAATATACTCTTTTTCCTAGTAGCATTCGCATTTGACCCAATTAATTAACTCAGATCAGAAGACCTATTTAAGGATGTAAGCGCTTCCTAATAAAATCAGCTTTCGAACCCCCAAGACTTCTCACCAAGGATAGAGTGATTCTATCCATCAACCTGAAATTAAACATAATGTATATAAAAACTAGAAATATTGATATAAAAAATAAACTAAAATCCCAACTTTGCAGAATGCATTTCATGCTCCTAGGTGAGAATGACCAAAAAAATTGAAGAGTGTTTGTGAATGTCACCAAATCTCCAACATACATCAGCTGATGCAGACCCAGTAATGGACCCTCATCCACTGAGTTGGGACCAAATCCGTTCAACATACTAGTATCACACTGGCCCCAACATAAATGTCAGCAGACCAATTTAGGTCCACCTGTATGGCCCAGATTTCTTGGCCTGTTTCTTCAGTGGTTAAGATCTCTATAAACCTCAACTGGTGTATTGATTTCACTTACCAATCCTTGGTCAAATATTATGTTTTAATTGTTCTTTGCTTGAAATTATTAGTAGGTAAAGTGAAACACTGTCCACGCTTAGTCTATAAAAGAAAAATACTACTAAGTCTATAAAAATGTTGGTGCTTGACAATTTCTTGTCTGAATTGTAAGATTAGCATACCTTACTTTTATTAATGATACTTAATTGCTCCACATTTTTCTGAAGATCAAGCAGTGACCTAATGAAAGCTAGGGTTACCTAAACGTTATTAGTTCTATCTCTGCGGTAAAACGTTGCGAACCCAAGCCTTAACACAATGGTTAAAATTATTATCTTAGTGAATTCAAATTGTAAAAATAATTTCTTATAATAATTAAATACTGCAATATATTGACAATTTAGTACATTTAACTGTCTTTTGATTATGATCAAATTTGTATGTATTAACTGCAATAACAAAAATGTGGAGAAAGAAAAGAAAGAAGGGTTTCATTATACAGAAATGAGAAAAACAGGAAAGCATTATCTCAAAAAATCACTCAACTACGACAATTTATATCGTAAAGCCATCAACTTCGATTTGTATCAATAAAATCACTCAACTTATAGCTTTTCTCTCACAAAATCCCTCAATTATTGATACAAATCAAACTTGTTTTATGATTATTCTCCATTTCATTTTAGATCGTGCAATTATCCCTTAAACTAACTGTGTGGCTTATGGGAAGTCACTTTTTTCGTTTATTTTTATTTATCTACTATATTAAAAATATATTTTTATTTTGACTTGTCACTTTAACATATCAAAAATATTTTTTAAAATATATTTTACCTTCGTATTAATTACTTATTCCTCAAATCTTTTTCAAGACCTAACACTATATATTATTAAACTAATATAATTTGTAATATAAATGACTCATATTAATTTTTAAAATACAAAGGCAACGCCTAAAGTGGATAACTAAAATGGAATCTGAGTGAATAATTAATTGGCCAAATACATAGATAACTCTCTATTTGCCTCCATTTTTTATTTTGGCCGTTCATCTCAATCTATGGTAACAAACTAAAAAGATTGTCTACGGCGGATTCAGAATTTTTACTAAGCAAGGTCAAAAAATAAAATGCAATGCTTGAAATTTGAACTTAAAACTTCAAAGTAAATTTTAAATCTCTAAACCACCGAGCGAACCTCTAAACTTTTATTTAGAAGGTTCAATATTTATATATATGTTATTATACAAAATATATCTTATATATCGTGTATTTTTATCGAGAATTTAAACCCACCTCCCCGCGACCCCTAAACCGCTCCTTTGTCTATTACTCCCTTTGTTTCATTTTAATTACAGATAAAATTTCCATACCCGTTAAGAAAAAATTAATAGAAATGATAATTTGACTAATATAACCCAATTAATTTTTTCAAAACATACAATAATAATTTTTTCTACATTTTAGAACGACTTTAAATATCATTTAATTGAAAGAGCATGACTTCAATTATCTCGACTTCAAACTATCAAACATTTCAAACACTTATTTTTAAGATACCTAATAATTAAAACGAATCACGAGTAATGTATTAGGCCAATCAATTAGATAGATGTTGACCAAAGATTAAAGAATGATTATCTTGTTTCAAGATAAATAGCAGTGTGCCAGTAATGCTCCTAAACTGTCTCTTTTGTTTAAATCTCTTACTGTTGCCTCCTAATTTCATGCCTATAAATACCCTTTCATTCTTCCCCAAGTTATCAATCAAACCTCACCACCAAAAAAATCAAGACCCCTCTTAATCTCTCTCTCTCTCTGTTATACCACATTATAATTTAGCAACAACAAAAAAGAAAATGGTGTGTTTTTGTTTCCTAGTTGATCAAACAAACAGGTGCGCAGAGCAAGCCCGTGCTGCCGGAACATGTTCCAAGCAGGCGGCGGAGCTAGTGTTGCTGACATGAAGACTAAGCAAGGTTCTGCTATGTCCCCTTTTACTGGAAAACTGAGAGCTATTGTCTGTACATTTTGTGGTGCCATTCTCCGCTCTACCGATGAAAAAGTGCGTTACAGTCTTCTATATTATTGAAAAAAGACGTAATCTTCTATTATATAAAAGACATATCTTTGGAGGCTGAAGTAAGATCCGTGAATCGCAATTTTTGTGTTGCTATTATTTTCTTTTCTTATTTTTTCCGTTCGGGATTTGATTAAATTTTAGATGACGATTTAGACTATTAGTAGTATTTCTTTTTTATTTTTATAATGCCAATAGCTGCTATTGTAAATATATTTGAGAATTAATATTAGATCTCTGTTTCTCTCTGTTTAAAGTTACAAAATTTTCCTTTATATATATATATACACACATATATATAATATATATATCCCCTCTAATGACAGGTCATCTGAATTTGTCTCCTGTAGGGATAAATAAATAATGAAGGAATACAAGGATTTCAATCTATATCAAAACTTATTCACACAATGTCTACACTTTTATACAAAAAAAAAATTCACTTAATTATAATTAATTAATTTATATTTTCATTATATTAAACCACTTATCTATAAGTTGGAATTGATATAATATAAAATATTCGGATGCGATAACATTATGGTTCAGTACCCTTGAAAAAACACAGGACTATATTTTATTGTTTAATAAGAGGTGTAAATACTTCAACTGCCTAGTATGAGCTGGGAATTGCATATTTCGGCTATGTTACAGCAAGGTTATTTACTGCTCTAAACTAAAAAAGTACAGAGTACTAACATCCAAAATAAGAAGAAAAATTAAAACCAACAATTCAATACCCAACAACCAAAATACTAAGTTTTTCTTTTCTTTTATTTTTTAATATTCACAAAGGAACCCCCCACAATCCCAAAAAAAAAAAAACAGAAGGCAAGTAAAATTCCTATTGTGCAACTAAAATAGAGTTGTGTACAAAGAAGAAAGGGATAGGTCAGAGTAGTAGAAATGAATATGCTACTCCCCTCCGTTCTAAAATACTTATCACATTTTTTTTTGTGTGTGTTAAATAATATAAAATTTTAATTAATATTTTAAAACGTATCTTTTATCATATTGCTATAAAAGATTACCATTTATAGCACTATTAAAAAATTGCCATTTTTTCTATTGAAAGTTAATTTTCACTAAAAAGTTTCGACTATTCTCACCAATATTTTAATTAATCGGTGGGAGAAAAATATAATAATATTTTTACATAAAAAATCATGAAACTTTCAACTATTTCAACGAAATCATTCACTACGTATTTTTTTAAATAACTGCCCAAGAAATGAGCAGAAAAATTATGTTTTATAAACACAAATTTTTAAAGTGAAATTAAATATTATTAATAAAAAAATAAAAACCAAAACATCGTCAATAAATACAATAAAGAACATATCCAAATACAATTTCAAAAATCAAATTAACTATTTAATTAAATTTAAAAATA
Organism: Datura stramonium; assembly: GCA_018107945.1. Taxonomy (NCBI): domain Eukaryota; kingdom Viridiplantae; phylum Streptophyta; class Magnoliopsida; order Solanales; family Solanaceae; genus Datura; species Datura stramonium. The sequence goes on along the minus strand of JACEIK010000217.1, from coordinate 140,927 downwards.
TCAATTTAATTAAATTTTAAAAATAAATTGAATTTCAAAAAGTAAATGTGACGAACTATTTTGGAAGGAATAGACGTTAGTCAGGTAGATCACATGCCAAGTGCCTTACAACTGAAGAAAATATAGCTGTATTTTGTTGCTGCTCATAATAAATGTAAATTTTCACTATATATATGTTTATTTACCTTCATGTTGGTAACTTGTTTTGATAATTATGATTTCGCATATCTCAATGACTCTATAATATATTTTATTACATTCCAATATTTCATTAGGTTAATCAGTTAATTCTATATATGAAAATTTGAACAAATAGCTTATTTAAATAAATAAGAAAAAAAATACTTAATATTTTAATATTCCAATCATGTGGCCATAGACAAACAGGAAAATCTGAGTAATATACCAAGTTGGGTTAACATCATGTGATTGGGGTTGCTGCCACCCAATCTTTTTTTCATTATTAATATTCTTGTTGTGGGTCGTTATTTCAATTAGCTAATAATTAAATTGTAATTAAATACTCTCTCTTTCAATTTAATTATTAGATATATTAAAACTATTTGTTTTAAAATATTATTAATTTTAAAATTTTAATTAAATTAAAAAAATACTTACAAGTATGGATGAGAGAAAACTTCATTGTATTAATCAACAATTCGAAGTGTTTTTCTTTATTGAATCTTTTAAAAGTTTTTTTTGAAATAAAATTATATTAATCAAATTCATGCTCCATTAATTTTTTCTTAATTAAAATGGTGGCAGAAGGTAGCTAGTCATGATTTTTGGGCATCATTTTTCTTTTGAGGAATGGATGGTAAATTCAAAATATTAATTCACTTTTGAGTTTGGATTATTGATCTACACACGTTATTGTCTTTAAGGCAATAATTAAGTACAAACTTCTTGTCTATGACCATATAATTGTGTAATAATAATTCGAATATTTAAAATAATTTCCTTATAAAAAATACAAAAGTCTGTGATACTATATCCTTATGATTTGGCCCTTCTCTAAACTCTGCATATTATAGAAACTTAGTGCACTGTAAAGTATTAGTATATATATATATATATATATATATATATATATATATATATATATATATATATATATAGGAAGCCTGCACCAGCCCACTAGCAAAACAAAAGGCAAGAAACTTCTTTCAATTAAAGTATAGTATCGAATATATATATTAATACATTTGTCTGTGCATACTTTTACTCCGTACATTTGCCCTCGTATACATTTAGCGAAATCCAAATTTTAACAAGGAATTACAACTTAAACTGTTTCTGAACAACCTTTACTATTACAATGAAAACTTTCCATGTCAAGTAGTAGGGGTGCTTATCCGTCTGCCTGGGTTCGTTTATCAAGCTTCGATTTGTAAATATACTAAACCTATAACTAAACTAATAAGATATTCGTTATCGATTTTCGGTTAATCGGTTTTGGTCCTTAATGGTTCGTTTTCTGCTTAACCGAGCAAAATGGTTCTTTAATTTTTTTCCTTTCTTATTTCCTTATTTGTTCATATGTACATCATTTTATGCATAAAAATCTACATAAATTACAACTAGAAATAAATTAAAATAACTTATTTGCTAAAAAATTTGTGTTCTTTCTAATTAAGTAGCAAACTTGGGAAAGAAAATTACAAAATAATCTTCAAAGAAAAAAGAGGTCAATTCACACTGATATAAGTAGAACCTACCAGCTCAACTACTAGAAAAGTTAAAAATAAATAATAACTGCAAGACAAATAATTATAAAATGCAAAAGAAAATAAAGTTTGTATTAAAAATGAAAATACTATTTTATATTTACTATAGCTATTAAAAAAAGACAATTTTAGGGTAATCTTATTATTACTCTGGCTTAACCATTAACTAAAAATCTTAAATCTAAAATCGAACCGATAGCCCAATAAAAAATTTATAAACCGTTTAAAACCATTAGTCCAATAATCCAATATCGATAAACCAATATCATTTTTTTCAAGCTCTATTTATCGTTAAATCACATTTTTGCACACTGAATGTCAAGTTAATGACTGATATTAGGGTAAGCTTAGGTATTGTAGATATCAAATATCATATCAAAATTAATTTGATATTAGGGTATTTGGTATGTATTTTTAAAAAGTTTGAAATTCCGGGTAGTTATTAAAAAGAAATTAAAATACTCTGGAGCATTTCATCAAGTATATAATTACATATAAGATTCATATATATATATATACATATATATATATATATATATATATATATATATATATATTATAACGTAAATATATAAAATAAGATAGACAAAACTAATTATTTAAGTTTTAAATTAATTTACCCATCTCGATTGAAATATCTTTTTGGAGTGATTCATTAATGATGAAAGAAATCGTTGGTACTTTCTTTTGAATATTTCTACGTTGCTAAGATGCATATAATCGATACGCTTTCAATCGTATTTAAGTCATAACTCTCTACTATAGTGAAGCATAATGTGAAATAAAATGCATCAAACTATATTACCATTATAATTATAAAATAATCAAATTTTAATATATTAAATCATATATAATTAATTTGGTATGATAACAATATAATATTTATATGAAAGAAGATACTACACGGTTTCTCTTTAATGGCTTCATATCAGAATATTGGACCAAACAAAAGTAAATTAAAAAAGATTAAAAATATATATAGAGTATTTATAAGTGGCCTCAGTCTGTGAATACAATCTAAAGTCAAAATTAAATCTTGGATTAGTTAAATCAAATCACAGTCACTGTTAAAGTGCTAAGTAACTTCTGAAAGGTGTTATAATTAATTAAGTACTCCCTCTATTTCATTTTAATTATCAATAAGATTTACATATTCATTAATAAAAATTAATAAAGATATTATTTGACTAATATAACTCATTAATTTTTATAAACATACAATAATTAATTTTTTTAATTTTTTTAATTTTTTTAAATATACAATTTGAAGTTTTTAAGTTTTTAATTTTTGAATTTTGAAACTTGTAAATATTTTGAAACTATATTTAATATATCGTACTAATTAAAATAAATGTGAAAAAGATAAGATTAATTTTAATTGAATATTCAAACCCCCGCTTCCCCAACAAAAGATTTTTGTTTCCAACTTTATTTATTTATTTATTTATTTTGGTATCACATTATTAATAATATATCTTGACTAAATTTAAATTCGTATCAAATTCTATATTGAAAAAATAAAGAAATTCCTAATAAAAATAACTTAATTAAGATTCAAATTAAAAATACTTATCACTCTACGATAATACTCATCATGATATTTTTGTTTAATGATGACAATACATATAATTGAGTCTAATGAGACTAAACCATTGTTTAATTGACTTTATAACTTTTGGACCATTGTAAGATAAAACAACACTTGGATTTCCATTTAAGGTATATATATAGTAGTCTCTAGCTAAACTTAAATTATTGTTAGAAACTTTCTATTTTTAAGGAGTCCATTATATAGAGCACTTCATATCAATTTCACTTGGATGGGGGGGACAAAATTACACCTAAACCTTCAAAATATGGTATGGTAGTTCTAATTAATTAATGTTGTATTGTGTACAATTCACTAATTATTTCGTAAAATGAGGGCAAGTCCTTTTTCTATATATATCGATCATGTCATTATAACAGTCCTTTCACTTAATGAAATTTTTTATTAAAGCATGAATATGTGTATGACAAATTTATCAACTCCATTTTAATTCATAGAAAATTTGTTTCTGCTGACTACACCGTAGTTCTGTTAATCAATATTTAAATATCTTATTTTTAATGCTTGAAATACCATTTCTAAATAGAGCTATATGGTAGATAGAAAGTCAAGTATATCCTGTTTATGCTTTCTCCGTTGCTTTGAGAACGTACAAATGTGAATGAGAGGAACATAAGAGTGTGGAGAAGTTCTATAGAAGTCACACACTTGCTTAAATAGCGGCAAGGGACTCAAGAATAGGGTCGGTCAACGCCGAGGTCAAAAGTAAGAAGAGAACGATATGATATTTTTTCACAATTAAATCATATTGATCTTATATTGTATCCAGTCTCTTTGCTCCTATTAAGCCCAATCTTAGAACAGACTGAATAGCAGCACTAGGTGAATATATATTATTCAAAAAATAGGGCGACCTCTACAACGAGATAAATTCATCTAACACTCATTTTTTATAATATAATTTATAAAATAAAATAAATTAGAAATTGAAATCCATGCAAAACAAGAAATCACAAATGAATATTGCACCGCGAACTTATCCCTTAGACTACAGTCCTTCATTTGAATTGTACTATTCCAAAATATCAAAACTATTATTTAATTAGTTTAAAGATTTCTTTTTTGAAATGTTTATTTTTTTTGGGCAGACGTGTTATCCAGAGTAATTATGGGAGGATGGTTGCCATAATTTTTGTTCAATAATTATTAAACATATGCAACCAATTTTACGTGTAGAGTGTTTTGACTTCTTCTCACTATAAAATTTATAATAATATGTAATACTTTTATATTTGCTGTGTCAACTATAAAGTGATAGTCAACCAAAAAATATATAATAAGTATATGAATGAAAGGTTTCATTAGAATTGGTCTAAAAGAAATTTAAGAAGAGTTTAGTCAACAAATTCGCTCTGAAATTAATCCCACCAAAATAGAATATAATAAACGTTATAACCTATATTGTCCATGGGGCTGATAATCTCGAGAAATTGAAGAGAATTTGATTTATGATATTTTTATAAAGATTATTTTTTTATTTTTTATATATGGATTCGAAAAGATTATCTGCAAATGTCACAGAGATTTTTATATGAGATATTTGTATCAAATAAAAATAAATTCATTCGTAGATAATATTTCATCAAATCAATAGATATCAGCGTTTATTTATACTTGTACGTATCTACTTCATCGTGATTAATTAATGTATATTTTTATACTTTATTAGTTTATAGAATATGTAACTATTCGATAAGCAATGTTATTTGTCAGATGTGATATTGTTCAAAATATTTATTAAAAATAACAAATCGATTTCAACACCACATTCTATGTACCTTTAGCTAGCTTTGCTTTATGCCTACCATCTAGTTGCGAAATCCTTCCTAACTTCAACTATTCATATCAGAATACTTTATAAATTTATTTTAATTTTATATTTTTCTATAAATACAAAAAGTCTTTAAAATTTTGATTTATCAGAAATGATTAAGAGATTTTTTCTATGAAACTAAAACATTTAAATTAGAAAGGAAGGTAGGAGTAATATTTAGATAGTTATGTATAGTTCCTTCCAACATCCAAGTTAAGATAAATCAGAATTCAAATTAATTGTTCAACTTTACAAGGAAATTTTTTCCATCCAAAAAAAAAAAAAAAGTTGAACAAAAATGTCACTTCCAAATTCACTAGTGATGAACCCAATCCTAACTAATAGAAAATGTCATTGACAAATATGATTGAGCTGATATATTATTGTCAAAACTCATTTGCACTCTCTAGACTTTGGGACCAATATTATATAAGTGTACAAAAACAACACTTGACAATTCAAACAAGCAACCATTCTTGCCAATATTCTAGTTCTAAATTAAGGCCTTCATTATTTAAGATCACTATCTCATGGCCCTAAATGCATCTCAAAAAAGAAAGTAAAGTGGGTATTAATTATTTCCTCAACTAATTATAACTAGTGCATTATAATTCGATCCACATGTCTTTCAACTTAATTAATAAAATCTTGATTCATACATGTGTCCATGAAATGGCATCATCTTCCTCTGCGAAATTTATTTGTATTGACAATGCGTTATATTTTTAATATTTAAATAGTGGGCCAGAGCCTCACACGACCCTGGCTAATAGATTAAAAATTCTACTTTGTAATAATATTTATAAAGTAATAGTGTTAAAACAATACATTGATGCGAAATATATGTGTCTAGTTTGGGAGAGATTTTTGTTATTTTTGTAGTTTATATTAATACTATATGCAACAAACATTGAACAAGGCTTTTAGAAAGCATGAAAATTGAATATGCTCCCCAATGTCTTGCAATGCTGGAGTGATCTAATTCTGTTTATTATTTCTTCCTACCAATATTCATTCTAATCCACCATTAACCTTAGGGATAATTAGGACTGCCAGGGTCATTGTATTCGGTGCTTATATCAAATTATATTATTTAGAGATAATTGTGCAACATTACAATCCACGATATTATATTGCACCTAAATAGTCAAGTTTTTAAGTTTTCGCCATATATCTCATAATTTTCTTTTATAGTGGTGTTCAAAGATAAGGTATACAACATTATACAATCTTATATATAACATTATACAAAACTTTATTTTTTAATAACAATATATTAAAAATTCAATGAGGAAGATATTATACAAATTATAAGAGTGTGCTTAGACACCCATATATACACTATTATATAAACAATTTCATCTTCCTTGCGCCTCTTCTGAAATTGATCAAATTCTATTCCACATCACTTCATATTTAAATTGAATTCCTCTTAATATTTAGGAATCAATTAATAACGTCCAACTAACAATTAACAAACTCAAAGTTCAAATCTAAAATTTTAACTTAATTCCAATTCAAATCCTTCCAAATTCATGATTACATTTAAGTTTTTGAACTTCTGAAAACTTGCAACCTGTTGTAGACCAGCAACAAATAGTCAGCGGTGGTGGAGCCTCTGTAGAAAATGGGCATGGAACAATGGTCAAAAGCAGAGGAAAGAGGAGGCAACATTGTTGCTATGGGTCAATTTGGGTAAGATTTAAAATATGAATCCATTTGTAACATTATTGTGTTAATTATATTTGTCCACTAATTTATTATTTATTATGATTAAGTAATAAATTAAGGTGAAAAAAATGTATCAATCAACTATAATTTAGTGATAAAAATATATAAAGATATGTGTCATGTATTTATTGACACTATAATATTATGATATACATGTAAATATGTCATAAATATGAAAATTTTCGCATAAAAATGCAGTTACCACTCATAATTTTTCCGTGAGTATTTAACTAGAAGTAGCGCACTATAAATCATACAACTAGCAGATTCCGTGGCTAAGGTCAGATATCTATTGCTATAAATTTTTTGTGATGTGGCTATAGAAAGAAATTACAATAATAGGAATATATAGTTTTAATTACCATATTAAATTTATGCCTTTGCTTCTTTTCGTCTATTTATAATGTTATACTATCGAGCGTATACGCTGGGATGTTGCCTCTCATTTTATAATGATTAAAATATAATAATATTTTAATTTTAATTAAATTACATGTTTTTTTTGTTTTTTTAAATTATAAATTTTAAATTGATAATAAATAGTCACTTTTGACTAGATATAAACCTTCAACCCCCTTTCATTTAGATGGAGAGCAAGAGCAAGACTTTCACCTGCTTTTCTTTTCTTCAACATTTCAATTGTTCAACCAAGCCTTTCCGTCTCAAATCACAAGAAAATGATCTAATTCAATATTTCTTTCAATTTGTTATAATACTTAAATCATTGAACAAAGCTATAGAATCAAGGCGCTTGATAGAAAAATAAAAAAGTCACAACATTTTTTACATGACATTCTTAAATACATGTGCTCAAATGATATTTCTACGTTATATTATTAAGAAATTTTGTATTAATAATATATACTATTAACATTAATACTTAATATAAATATTATAATTATGAAGACATATCTAATACAAAGTTGTAGTAGAGTTCAACATATAAAGATAAGTTATTCATTTGAATAATGAAGACTAATGAAATCATATACTTGTAAATCTTTACTCTGCTTGTTTTTGGCATCTTATTAATCGACATCATATCAACATATTATTTATTTGTAACTCATTGTTAAATAATTGTTATGCCACCAAACTAAGAAAAAACTCACTAAACATAGTGTAGAAAAACAACCATTAATGCTGTACTATGGTAGATTTTCTTTATCGACTCTTTGGGGTGCAATCCTTTCCTAACCCTATAATCAAGAGTTTTTGTGCATCGTGCTATCCTTTAATTATATTTTTAAAAGTCCTAAACATAAGATTGTTTTTCATTATAAGTGACAATTCTATTGAACGTAATTATTTATTAAAAGTTGTACTTAATCGCTTTTAAATTTTTTAAATATTAAAATTTTATATATTTTTTATCTTTTTTGATTTTTTTAATTATATATAAAATATTAATATATTCTAAAATTTAAAATATTAGAAAGATAATTAAATGAATATTTTGTCAAATGTGAACTCTATTTTAAAAAGGGTAAAAGTGAATGATATTTTGTTACTAAGCCAGATTTTAAATGCTAGTAATAACTAATTTAAACTTTTCAATTATCCTTATAAGATGATTTCAGCTTAATTTTTTCTTAATCTACGTATCTAATCAAACACCTTCACATAAATCAAAACATAAGAAATATGATTTAACTAAAGAGAGAGAATAACAAATAAACATTTGACACTAAAACAATTTAAAGTATGATATTTTTTATATTTTCTTTTTCTTGATTAAAACCTTCAAAGAGATTTAGAAGAAATGATAATAATGCAAAATGAAAATACAAATTTTAATTTATTTTCTCATACAATGAGTTAAAAAATTGTGGATGAATAATTAGTTAGTTTAATTAATGAAAAATTATATAAGTTAATAAAATTATAATTAATTTTCATTTTTTAAATAATAAGTTTTTAAATATATATATATATATATATCATGTTACCTCAAACATGATTTATAAACTTGATTCAAAAGAATAAGTAAATCGCATTAGACAAATATGACTTATAAATCGCATTTAGACATCGACGATAAACACATTCAAAGAAATGAAATTTATAACGCATTTCTGTATGCGATTATATATCGCGTTCGATAAATCACATTTAAAAATACACCCTTAAATCGACAACGTGTTTAGCATTTCTCAATTACGATTTTTATATTTCAATGAAGATCCTGGATTTTGAGACTTTCTCCACTGGAAAATATTCTCTTTTAACGAAGGTATTTGTGCTTGGATGATGGCTCAAGATCACCCATGCTTCTTAGAGACTAACATCATGTGGTGTATCCACTACAATTCCTCAAACACGATTTATAAATCGCATTCTACCAACACGATTTATATATCACCTTCTACAACACTATTTATAAATCACAATCAAAGAAAATGACGTCTTGCTCAACAAGCGACATTAGCTAGCTGAGCAAATTTAATCAATAGAAAGTATTAAATATCGAAGTTTATTTTATAATGTAGCATTTAATCATTCAGTTTTTAATTAATTTTTAAAGTCCAAATATTAGGATAATAATTAAATAATAAATTATTTTAATAAAAATAATAAAATGACAATTTTATCTATTGTAGAGTCTTCTAATGTTAACAAAAAGCTTCAATCAATATTTTTAAAAGTTTTCGCGCTTTTACGCGTGATAAATAAGTATATCCATCTGTATTTTTATATGCTTGTCTCACAAGTCAAAAACTATAAAATCATAGTAATTTTTAAAAAGACAGTGTTCAAAATTCCCTAAAATCATTGATATTTACACATTAGCCAATAGTTGGCTGTTTCCTCTCTCCCAATGTTTGTCAAATGGACCTGCTTCAAAGGTTACAGGATAAAATTAGACAAATAGCCATTTAAACCTCTGCTATAAAAAATTATGCTATACTTTTAAATAAAAAAAAAAAAACCCTAGTACTATCTAGCTACTCTTTTTGATGACAGTGAAAATCTAGATGAAAAATATTTTTTTTTCAACTTTTTTTTATCTATTATTTTCAATTTTTAAGGACTTAAAGTACATAGATCTAATGAGACTTTTTCCTGTAAAATTGGTAATTTCCATGAATTTTTGTTTTCTAATTAATTTTTAATTTTCCATTGATAAAGCATTAAGTTAATTTGGTTAAGTTTTCCATCCTTGTATTAGAGTAATCTAAAAAATTCTTTGTAGCCAATTATTTATTAAAAAAAATTGATAAGAATTATGGGCTAAGATAAGTATGGTATGTCAAAAGTTTTTCAATATTTGGTTTCACTTTTGAGGTTTAATGATGATAAGCCGTCAATCAAATACTTCGACATTTCTTATATTCTCAGTGGTTTACACTGCTCAGTATAGATAATTTGAGTCATGCAACCTTAGATTTGCAAATTAAAGAGGAGGCATAATCTCATCAATGAGGAAAAGGTATACACTAAGAATTATAAGAAATAAGGAATTTTGTCCAATTGAGGCTTCCTCTTAATTGATTGAGATAGAGTGTTGAATGTCACTATGTTTGTCCTCCAAAGAAATTCAGATGATTGATAGTACAAAAATAATTAGAGTGTTGAATCTAATATAGGTTGATTTCAGTATAAAAATAATTATTCTCAAGTAATAGTTAAAAATAAGGTAGTCTTCTTGTGTATGATATTGCTGAGCAAGTAAATTTAGAGGTGCATTTTGTGGTATTTCTACTTGAAATTTGATGGTCAAACAACATTATTCTTCACACTGGTGTAGTTTCTACTCTTTATAAAAGTAATCTTTATCCATTTATTGAAAGATAACTTCTTCAATTTATTCGGTACTGCATATGTTATTAAAAAATTACAGAAATATATAATATCAAATTTATATTGCAAAAATATAGCCTAAATTTGTTTGCAATTTATGAGCCCAAACAAATTGTATATACATTATAAAAACTTTGTTTTTTTCTTTTACAATAATTTTTAAAAATTAGATATACAATGTTATATAATATTATACAATATTATACATTCACTATGGAAAATATATTAACTTTATATAAAAATATATAATAGTGTATAAAAGTATTTATATGCACTTACATGATTATATAAAAATTATACAAAACTCATATAAAGTTAATATATTATCAATTAATCTACTATGAATAACTAGTTTATACTAATTCATAGTATGTAATTTTTATGCAATACTATTTCAAATCAACAAAATAAAAGGACCAAAAAAATTAAAGAAACACTTAATTTTTCATCAATTTTAACCACAACTTCAAAATGACATCACCAACAAATGCCAATCATCAATTTGTTAAAATTTTCAACAAATTTAAATTTTATATTTGTGTTTTTTTATGTTTTTAAAATATTTTAATCTACAACAATGGAGTTTTGAATTGTTTAATTTAATTCACATAACAATTAATATTTAAATTTATAAGGATTAATATGAGTATCACTTTCAATCAATTTTTAAGTATCAAAATATGAAATTCATAAATTCAAATATTAATAAATTCAAATTACACCTTAAAATAAATAAAAAAACCTCAATTATCAATTCAATTTCAATTCAATTCAAATTTAAAATTTACACATATTTTCTTAGGAAAAAAAATCAAATTTGCACATAATGTATACAAAGTTGATTATAAAAATTATAAAAGAAAAAACCAAAAAAAAAAGTAGCCGCAGAAAAAGAAAAAATAAAAGCGGAAAACAATGAAGAAGAGCGTTAAACAAAAGAAGAAAGAAAAAAGAAAGAAGAAGTAGAAGAAGAAAAAAATAGAAATTGGGGGATGAAAAATAAAATTGGAGGAAGAGATTAGCGTTTTGAATTGTTGCGCTAAGAGATGAAAAGTAAATTTTAAATTTATATAGACATTGAGCTAAATTAGATAAGGAATTAAAAGGTGGACTAAATTTGATGATATTGTTGGATATTGTTTTAGATGATATACAATATAATTTTTTCTAGTTATCATTGATTGAAAGATAACTTTTGAAATACTATATAAAAATGAGGATGCTTGTAAAAAAACTGCATTATATATATTCTCTACAATAAATTATTCTTGCATATAAATCATGAGATGTAAGTTTGACTTTCAACTACTTGCTAATATATTTTCCATTTTATATGTATAGATTGACTACATCACACAATCTTCTTATCTCAATTCAAGAGAGTATCAAATGGTCATATATAAAAGTGAAATGGAGAGGAAGCTCCTGAAAGAATGACAGAAAGAGTGGATGACAATTGAAGTGAAGAAATCTCTTGTTCTTTCAAGTTATGCTAGATTCTACATAAATTTTGACAAGTAATTTGATTTTGGCATACACTTGACATTAGTTATAGAGATCTTCTTTTCATAATATTTTACTTTAGTTCAATGTTTCTGTAGTGAATAACACTTATATGTATATATTTTGGAGTTAAATGTTTATTACTTCAAATATAACGAAATGAATATTAGCTTTTGCACTTATATTTTATGTTCTTTCAATATTTAGTACAAATATCATATGTGTATTTCAACATCACTAGAATCTGTTGCATAAGAGTCGATAAATACTAAAATATAATTTTTTTAGCAAATAAAACAGACATTTTATTTCCAAAAGTATTAGCTCAAAGACAAATTGTTGGTATAGCATCCAACAGTTACTACCACCTCAACATTACATCAAAAACTAAATAGTCGAAATAAAAAGGAGTTCTAAGGATAATAATCAATCTTTGTTAGTTTACTAGCAGCCTGGATTTCAGTGATCCTCTATGAAAAATCTCCTAAACTATTCATCTTGTTACAATCGAAGCCTCAGTGCATTTTGCCTAGAAAACTCTGTAATTTCTCTCCTTCCATATGTGATATACCATGGTTGTTAGTGTCATTCTCAAGATGATCAATGTTGCTACTTTCCCTTTAGCATTGTTGTTAATTCAATCTATCACCTTTTGCCAACTTTTTGCTGGGCTGCTGATTTTTTGCTAAAGTAGTAGCTTGTTCCATATGAGCCAAGAATATTCACAAGCAAAAAAAAAAGTGTTCATGTGATTCAATTTTGCAGCTACATAGAACACATTGTTGATTGTCTATGATGCCCCATTAGTGTTGTCCTTAGTGCGTAACTTTTTTCGGGCCGCTAGCTTAAATATAAAGATCCATTTCGGAGTATCAATGTTATTGCAAATGGTCCTGCTCCAAGGTACTTTCTCAATTTCTCCCCACATTTGGTTGTACATTGTTTTGATGGAATATTGAGGCATGTTTAAGAGGACATCTTTCGCAACACTAATGACCTGCAGATGCTTTTTTGCTTCAGTATTTTCTGGACCACCTACGAGGCCTAGGTGGGGTTATAGTCCCATACTGGCCTTCCCTTATGTGATAGTAATGCATCCATTTTACCAAAGATTGTCCTTTTTACAGCATAAACTCCAGAGTAACTTTAGGTTTGCGGCTCTATTCCAAACAGTAATATCTAGAATATTGAGCCCTCCTGCTGTTTTGGGCATACATACCTTGTCCCACGCTATCAAAGCTTTCTTCGTGAGTTCCACTCCCCTTATCCATAGGAAAGTTTTGCATGTTTGTTCGATGAGCTTGATCACTTTTACTGGCAGTACAAAGATTTGTGACCAGTACACTTGAATTAAGAACAATAAAGACTTAATAAGCAATTCCCTTCCTGCATAAGAAAGGAACTTTGTAGTCTAGCAGTTGATTCATCCTAATATTTTATTAATAAGTGGTTGACATTGTAGAATAGACAGCCTTTTGGTACTCAGCGGTACCCCTAAGTACCTAAAAGACATTTCCCCTCTATTGAATCCTAGGACATCCGGAATAGTTTCCTGGGTTGATCCATTCACTCCTCCAAAATATATTGCACTTTTGTCTTTATTGGCTATCAAACCTGACACCTCCGAGAATTCTTAGAAGCAATTATACAGGAGTTGGACAGATTGCACCTGCCTTTTACAAAACAACAACAAATCATCTGCAACACCTAGTTGAATCAGTTGCACCTTGGAGCATCGGGTATGGAACTTGAAGTGAGGATGGCTCGTGAGTTTCTTCAAAATTTTGGAGAAATACTCCATGGCAATCACAAAAAGAAAGGGAGACATAGGATCCCCTTGCCTCAACCCTCTCTTTGTTTCAAAAGGTACAAATGGCCAACATTAATACAAATTGAGTAACATACTATTCTGAGTCACTCCATCACCCAACTAATAAACTTCTGAGGAAAATTCAATTGACAGAGTAGATGTTCCACGAAACCCCATTCAAGTGAATCATATGCTTTTGCATATCTATTTTAAGCATGCAGCGAGGTGATATACCTTTCTTTCTATATCCCCTTACAAGTTCATGACTCAAAATGATATTGTCCCTAATTAATCTACCGGAACAAATGTTGATTGACTCTTATCCACTAGCGTATCCACGACCTTCTGAAAACGACTAGTGATAATCTTTGAGACCAACTTTTATACCACAAAACATTAAGATATAGGTTTGAACTCCTTTACTTTCGAGGGATTTTTTTCACCTTAGGTATGAGAGTCATAACTGTGCAATTTATAAGTCTGTGGAGTCTACCTGTTTTCAAAAAAATGGAGTACTGCCTATGTAACATTATCTCTAATTGTTGGCCAAGCTTGTTTGAAGAACAAAGCATTAAAGCCATCGATGCCCAGGGTTTTATCATCATCAATCTCCTGTAGAGCACTCCATACATCAGCCTAAGTCACATGTGCTATCAGTTGTAATTGCTGGCTTCTAGTCAGGACATGACCCAAAGCACGAATTCCAGGTTTGATTGCTGAAAGCTAAAGACTTGAGGTACCCAGAAGAGTCTTATAGAAACCAAGTATTTCATTCTTCACTTCTTTATCAATTATAGTCCATCTACCACAAGGAAGTTGCAATTTAGTGACTTGACAGTAAGCAGTCATTTTCAGATTGGCATGGAAATAGGCTAAGTTTGAGTAACCTAGATGCAACCATTTGATTCGAGATTTTTGTTGGTAGATGTTTTCTTGGATTAAAGATCACTTTTCCAACACCTTCCTTTGCTCTCTTTCAATATTCATTAATGTAGGATCATAATTGCAATGTTGCGTTTATTCCTGAGTTATTGCCAATTGTTGTATAGCATTCAATATTTTGTGTTCAACATTTGAAAATTCCTTTATTTGCAGAGTTTTCATTTCTACTTTGGCATTCTTCAACTGCTTCCACACCCTGTTCATATAATTTCTAGGCGTATGCTTGTTCCATCCTCTCTGCAGTCTTTGTTGAAAGTCATGGTAGTGTACCAAATGATTCATGAATTTAAAGAGCCTCTATCTCATAGTAACATGTTTAGCAAAATCAATGACTAGTGGAGAGTGATCGGAGCACTAGGATCTTGTATCTGTACCTCTAGGGGTGACATGGAGGTCATCCAAGTAGAATTAATAATAGCTTTGTCAATCCTACTGAAAATGTGTCCATTTGACCAAGTGTAATCCCTACCAATAATCTTCATCTCCCACAACCCAGCTCTAGACAGAAGTCTCTGAAGTCCCTCACTTTACTTTCCTATACTATCGTGCCATTAACCCTATCATCTGTATGCATGATGGTATTAAAATTGCCCATGATGAGCCAAGGACCATTAATACTTGTCGCTGCATTATCCAATTAAGTCCACAGACTTTTTCTTATTTCCACAGTATG
This sequence comes from Datura stramonium, assembly GCA_018107945.1. Lineage (NCBI taxonomy): Eukaryota > Viridiplantae > Streptophyta > Magnoliopsida > Solanales > Solanaceae > Datura > Datura stramonium. The sequence goes on along the minus strand of JACEIK010000217.1, from coordinate 125,318 downwards.
CCAACCATAGACAGCAGTAAAGTAGAATTCAACAGGCAATGTTCTACTCTTTATGTAACCATGCATCACCTGATTCTTCATGGATATTAGGTGACAATCAATCTTCTTACTATCCCATAAGATCCAGATTCTACCTTTCTCACTTTGTGAATAGTTTGCTTGCCATTGCCAATGTGAAGTAACATTTGTAATGATCTTCTGTGCATTTCCTTCTTTTACCTTGTTTTCCAAGACAGCTATAATACTAGTATGACTTTCTCGAAGAAAAATTATAAGTTCTTTTTGCTTGTACACTTTGTTTATTCTCCATATGTTTCAAGTGACAAGCTTCATTGATAACTTGGGTGGTCAGTGGGATCTCCTTCAAGCACTATGGTGGTACTCTGCTGTCACGCCCCGCCTTGGGGGTATGACTGGAACCTGGTGCCCTAGAAGGACCTGGACTACTAACTGGTGGGCCGAGACACATCTGGTGCCTGGCTAGCTCTATCTCAGGTTCCTGGAAACAAAGGGCTTTCTCGAAACAAAGTAATATATAACTAGCCGTAAACACAAATTCCTCCGCCTATCCGCCTATAGCCACTGTGCCCGTAATAACAAATAACGTAAACATACTCATAATCGTGAACCTAAGTGCCGACAAGTGCCACCACGCCGTCTAGTTTTCTTCGAGACTCAACAGAAAACTAGAAAGCTACGTGACCTAAAGAAGTCACTACATTACTATTTATTACTACCATCACTCAACATAAAACAATATATACTAAACAACTCTACAACCGCACGACCTCACACCTAATCGGGGAATTAACCTAATTACGTGAGATAATATATACAATCCGCAAGCCTCTACGAGTAATAATAAATGACTGACAAAAACCACGACCTACCCATACCGTACATCAAAAGGAAAAGAGCTACACTGAAATCGATCCCATTTACGTGAGCTGACACTCAATAGCCGGGCCGGAATCACGAGATCGCCCCGTCTACGAGCAATTCGCAGTGTAATGCAATGGCCCACGGCGTCGCACGGGCTGCACGAGTATGCAAAGCAATCAAAACATAACCGAAAACAATCGAATATAGATAATATCTAGCAAATCTGTGATGGGCAGAGATAACTCGAATCTCAAGAATCTGTATAACCGAATCATGCTTTTCAGACTGGGATATGGCGAGGCGTACCGCAAACGCGACCCGCCCTCTGCCTAAGAGTTTAGTATATAACACATAAATAGATATACAAGTAGCAAGCAAGAGCCAATACGAACCCCCATGTTTGGACATGGCACCAAGCAACAATCTATATACCCCTACCCGGTCAAAACTACCTAAAAATAAGTTACTCCACTATCTCGCTCACTGTGAGCTCCTCTACCGCCCCGGGTTCCTAGCTTCTGGCCCATAGCCTCCGTTATAATAACTGTGTCCGGGTCCGAGACTCGTGTAGACAAGTAATGTATAGGCCCTGCTTTCTCGTGCTATCTCAAACGGAAAGGCACTCGTACGTACAAAGAATGATAGTAGGTCTGCTCGGAACTCTCCTCATATCTCAAACGAGTCAGACTAAATAACTGTATGTACAAGACAAGAATGTGACAGGGTCCGGTTCTCTCGTGGCTATCTCGAAACCGAGCCGACCTCGTGTGCCGACGATCAAGCATGGGAAAGCTTACCCCATCTTTGTCCAAGCCGGGACTACGCCACTCCTTGGAGTGACGAAAATCCACCCGCCCAGCTGGCGACACGACACTAACTCCAGGCGGCGAGGACGCTCAAAAGGGGTCCTCACACCACAACAAGTCTCAACAAGCAAATAGTACATATAAATAGCAAAGATGAAAGATAACCTGAAAAGACTATCGGAAATCCGATTTCTTATTCCGATCTCTTCTCGTACTGTTCCGATTCTTTACCGATTATACCGATTCCGAAATCTTTCTTTAACTGCTGGCTAATCAGCATGTGATACTATCTCGACTATCTGATTACTTTATTAGCTTATATTCAAAACTGCTTCTTTTTATTCTATAACATGCTTGCTAATCATACAACAAGCTATACCGAAACCGGAATGCTTTCTCGCCCTTTCGCGCATGCTTTTCATCTTTCAAACTAAATATGATTACCAAACGCAAAACCAGAATCTACCAGTGCTTGACTCAATTCTCAACATTCAACTCCGAGAGTTTCAAATACTGAGTTTACTATGATTCACATAGCTAAAGCTTACTAACTTGCCGAAGAACAGGCTTTACATACCTTTACATCGAGTTATCCGACTTTCTGACGGCGCCTAGCCAAGATCTAGCCTATTTCTCCTAACTCGCATTCATATACATCGTTGATTAGAGCTAAATACAACTTTATTCAAGTGATCGACACAATTTCGATATAATTATAAACTCAAACTTAAAGCTTATCGAAAGACTACTTAAAACTTACTATTTTTCGTAAGTCCGTGAAGGGAGAAGTATTCACTTCACAACTAGGAGCACATAGACACTAGTTTGGAGCAATTTACTTACCTTAGTCCCAGAGACTGGGCCGATTCTGGCGCCGTATTTCGCTAAACAAAATCCGTAGAATGCTCCTCGTCGCTAAATACCTCTGCACTGAGGTTAATTTGAGTTTAGATTTCTTTTGGCAAATAATCAAAACGATTATATAATACTCTCCTTCGTCCTCTCTCGTTTCTAGCTCGAAATTATTTTAAGGAAATAACATCACAAACCGAAGTGGGGGCTTTATATGTTTAAGTTCGGCCAAGGGCCAACGTGTCACGGAGCTAACGCGGAGCTCCACCTCCGTGACATGTTGCCATCGTTGAGGGGCTTAAAATAATCTAGACCTATAAGTCGCATTCGAATGCGATTTATAAGTCGATTCCTGAATGCGATTTATAAGTCACATTTTCTTGCCTTGCGACGCGCCGACTCGACGCTGTCCGATTTCTCCCTGGCCTTTTCTAGAACGTATGACTTTCAAATATGTTAACTAACGTGCGAGTAGCCGACTAGATGCCGAAATCTTACTTCTGCAACATCGCTCTTCCTCAAACAATGATACAAATATTATTTACCCCGACTGAATGGTAAAATGCTAAACCGTAGATAGGATAGTACTGCGTAAGGGAATCCAGCCGAGCACGCTTTCTGGGCGTTCTTACCCATATCATATATATATGATAAAGGAAGCTGCATCGTTTTTTTTAGCTTATTTTTTTCTTTTATTTGTGGTAATTTCTAAGAGACCTTTTTTCCTTTCCTCGGCGTATTAAATTTTAATAAAGATAAAGCACTTTATTTTAGTTAACGTAACCCATCGCGGTGTCTACAATAGTATACTGGGGCTTTGGGATTTCTAACACGACCTTGGGCCACAAAAGACGCCATACATTCTCCTTTGATAGAGGTGAGAAATCTCACCCACAGAGACATCTACGTAGCTTGTACCGGTTGTTCAATAGATACATTTTTTGGCTTCTATCTTCAAGCCTTTCATGCTTTCTTTTCGGGTTTCTCCCGTGGCCGCTATCCCTTCCACCTCTTAACCGACAACCTACTAGGACCCAATCATACTGCACTTCCTAATCAAACACCCTACTATTCGTCTTGACCTTCGCGCCACAAGTGCGGCATCACATCCGCCCCACTGTGACCTCAGATTTGATATCCTTTTCCATCTTACTGTACATTCATCTCGCATACACCGAGTTATCTAATTCACCGTTAATCCCGCGAGCGAGTCCACTCACGCCAGCTAAGTGGCAAGTTCGCGCCTTTAACCCGCAGAGGTACCACTCATAATACCTTTTCTATCAAAATCAAATCAAGTTCTCAAAAACATACAATAAGAGGCCTATTGTTGAACAAGCATGTGGCCCTAGAGCAAGATCTCACCTCTATCTTCCATACTATTAAGTCTAACCACAAAATAATCATCATTATGATAGAAGATTTTGGGTTTTGCTATGTAGTTCCATTGAAAATGATATATCGATCTGTAGCCCCAATGATGGGATATGACAACCATATACACAATCAATGTTGTCCTCAAGACTCTATTCCTTTCTCTACCTCGACTGCTTTTGAGCTGATTAATCTCACTCCCGTCCTGAAGAGCTTGCAATAAAAGATAGGTGACAAAACTACAAGAGGCCGCCGATTAGCTTCAAACAGCTTTGTCTTGCACTTTGCCCCTTGAAACTTCATTTTTTTTCCGAAACCATAGTCATTTTCCAAGAACTACGCCGCATCATCCGCCATTAATTCCATCACCTGAGTTTTCATAGTCCCTCCTCTTGCTTTAGATTTAGTACCCATTAGACGTGAGGATGGTTGAGGGTTTAACGCTATCCCTATTGTAGCTTCAGGGGTTTCATCTTGGAAATTTTATGTGGTACTATGTTAGCCTCCTCCCTATCCGAGACGAAGGGTCACCGTGGACCGGCTACTCACCTTCACTTCCGATAACATGATCTTAGGCTTATCTTCTCGTCTCTCCCTCGGCCATGTATGCGCGAGGCGCATGTTGGGGTAGTCACCACTACCCTGCGCTACCAGAGCAAAGAGAAATTCTTTTCATAATATATTCAAAATTAAAAATATTATGTCGTCAAGATGTTAATTCTCGATATTTATTAAATGTCGCTAAAAAGTATAAGCTAGAAATTGATATTCTTGACATTTGATAATAATTGTAGCTAACGTTGGTTTTTTATTGAAAAGTTGATATCTTAACACACAATTTCTGTCCAATATTTCATAAAAAGTCGATAAATAAATGTCAAGAATTCATATCACATTATTTTAAATGTCATAAAATTTCCATGACCGAATTTCGACATTTACATTAAATGTAAAAATAAATATCTAGAAAGGATCTTTGTGACATTTACGTGACTAAAAACGACACTTTTAAAATGTCATCATAACCCTTATTTCTCGTAGTGTTCTCTAGCTAAATAGTATCTTGATTTTACCTCATAATTGTCACTTCAAAGATTTTCATACGAGTCAATCGAAAATTTTAATTTTTATGAAACTCAATTATTTTGTAAGTATCAGCCATTCTCACTATTACAAATATTAAATAACTTTGTCCTCCATAAAACCAGATGATAGATGGAAAGAATTATTTTTCTCAAAATTTTAATCCACTTTATTATTAGGAGTAAAAATTAGTCAAATATATATATATTCTGACTTTCTATGAATAAGAAAGTTCAAGAACAAAAAAAAAAATCATTTTACTAAGTTTGTCTACAATTTTAATAAATCAAGGACATTTTGGGACCAAAACCAAAATAAGGACATTTTTTGTTCTATTTCCAAAGTTCATAAGCATTTTTGGACTTAAATCATTCTGTTAAACCCTACTAGGGTTTAAGAAGCTTGATTGCTGAATCAAAGCGCCCCAATATTCGCATACGACTCTTTCGGTACATTTATAAAGTCAGGTATTTTCTCCTATTTGAACTTACTATGAGAAAGTTCTTGGAAAACGCAAATTTGTCACTTGAACATGGTGAATTTTCTGTACAATTCCACAGGTGAAGAGGTTGAAGAAGATAAGAAAAATCCACCCTTTTCAGAGCTTAAGAAAGAAAACGACCCCTTAGGGGCCTGTCTGACCCTGATTTTGACGAATTTTCTTTGTCTTTGCTGATTCTTTCTTGATTTTGATTCCCTCAGAGATTTGATCTCGGATAGCCCTATGGCTGATACAAAGCAAGAAGTCGCTGATCTTGGTTCTGTAGAAGTTGAGTTCAGCACTATGAACAGGAGGGATGATGTGCACTGATGCAATTTCTGATAAACGTGAAGTTCAAACTGAGGGTTCTTTAAACTCGGGTCCCTTGAGTTGTTTGAATCAGGAACAGAGTCAAATTGGGGTTGCTTGAGAATGGTTTGAAGTTGATTTGCTCGGGGACTTGGGGTTGTATAGTTGAGGAGGAGATGGGGAGAGTTAGTATAAGTGAGACAGAGAATGAAAGAGTGGATGGTCAAGCTGGCAAGGGTATGAAGATTGCTGAAGCTGATGTTGGCACTGCAGCATTGTCAGTGGCAGTGTGGCGGCAGCGGTTAGCAAGAGTGAGGAGAGTGATAAAGCTGCCATCAGTAGCAAGGCTGAGGAAAGAAATGTTCATGATAAAGGTGATAAAGATGATAAAGATGTGAGTAATAGTGATACGGAGTTCAGTGAAACCATCCTCTTCCTCGGCCTCTAGCTCTAGTAGTGACAGCGACGACTCGGAAGAAGATGAGAGTAGTTCAAATGATGAAGCGGAAGGGGAGGTGGATATGGAAGAAGGCGAGATTCTAGCATCTGATCCCGATGAAATGGTTGATTGGGATGACGACAATGAGGACACTGGTCTTAAGGGACCAATCAGGTCTAAGAACGAGGTTCAGGTAATAATTAATCACTTTATATGTCAATGCTAGTGCATTTGAATTACTAATTGTTGCAGCAACAATTCTAAGTGCTTGATGCTTCTGCACCTTATGGAATGCAATGGAAAAATGTCTAAATGTCAGCTAAATAGCAAGAAAAGACACCCTTTTTTAGGTCTTATGGCAGATGATACTCAACAGATGCCTGTGGAAGCATGATTATTACTATGCAACTGTTCAATGTTTATTTGAAGAGCTTTCATGTCAATGAAAGATGAACACTATTTTCTGAGTAAAGAACGAGTGGCCTAAGTATAGTCAACTCTGAAAACACAAATCTTTGATCATTGTAGTAGAATTGAACCAGAGTCACTTACCTATATATAGGTCTAAATGTTGCAAATCTGTTACATTCAATTGATAGCTTGATATTCTTTGTGTATTTAGTGTGAGTAGTCTAAAGATGTAATACAGAACTTTGTGCACACGGAGTTCATCTATCTCCTTGATTATGCATCCAAAGTTCCAGTTATTGGCGATACCTAAAGATAAAGTGGCAGGATCATGTGTGAAAAGTAAGTCTTGAATAACCTAGAGGAGTTATTATCGAAATAAATTTTCCATTTATCTACGGTCTGGTATAGTTGATATGCACATGATCTCACGAGCATGTTTCAGTAGTTGTGTCAAACTAAAGTATTATAGAAGTCCTCATCAGGTAAGTATTAGGTGACAAGAAGAATATCTACAAAGACAAATTATATTGAATAGGCTGGGCTGGGAAATCAATCAATGCCTCAAACTTGTTAGGAAAACCTTCTAGTACAGGAAAAATGATGTCTTTTTAATGAGAGAACACATGCAAAACCTGGCTGTAGGGAAATTGAGCCATTCTGATTAAGGTGTAACAAAAAGACCAGTATAAAAATTGGTTTTCTCTTATTTTGACGCAGTCTATATAATTAACTTTTTCCTGTTAATTTTAGATTTAGATTTTTGTCAAGTACTTCAACTTGTTTAGTGATTTTAGATTTTTCTGTTTAACCTCCACCTTCTATCTTCACGGGTACCAGTGTTGTTTTGGAAGGTTTCGCAATGCCTGCCATACTAAATTAGAGAATGGAAGAAATACAGTTTTGAAGGAAATAAGATTGTGTTGTCTCTATTTAATATCTGTATGCATATCTTCCGAAGGACATCTTGATGAATCACTGCTGGTTGATACACCCACGTTTCAGAAATGTAACAAGCAAATCAAGTTTCTTCTCTTCATGGAACCCTAACTTGAACCCAAGTCAACTTTATTGTGATGTTTAGGTTGTCAGGTAATATATTCGGCTGTTACTTGAACCCTATGGTATTGCTCTGTAAATGAGTCTGCCGGCACATTAGTACAGTGGAAGTGGTTTATAGACATATGATTTAATAAAACAAAACAAAAGTTAAGCTAAAATTAAAGACTAAACTAAAAAAATGAAAAAATAAAAATATTTTTTAAACATTTGTGGGGTGCATTGGGTGATGCCATCTGTCATACATCTCCGGAGTTGCTGCCAAGTTCAACATGTGGAAAAAAGATTTAAACAGATTTGGAGAACTATACCAGTTTGCTTATGTGGACCATCTGGTTAGAGAGAAACTATAGATCCTTAGAAGACAAAAAAAATCCATGTTTCTTATATTAAGAATAGATGTTTTTGCAGAATCTTTATCTCTGGTGTAGGAAAAGGACGATTGAAAAATTGTTCCAGTTCAGAGAATAATGCGATTTCTTGGGGATGGGCACTGATGGTAGTATAAGTGGAGTACCATCTCGGTACATTATCAATAAATTACTTCAGTGGTGTAGCCAGAAATTTCATGAAGGGTGTTCTTACTTTACATAGTAAGTAATTTTTTTTTTCGATAACTGGATGCAGCTAAAAAATTTGAACTCAATCTATCCTAGACCTAACCATAATAGGAATGAAAGTAAAATAGGAAGGCCATAAAATAATATAAATAAATGTGGATGCAAAGGTTTGAACTTGAGCATCCTACAAAATAGAAAACATTCTTACTGCCAAGCTACAGCTCCAACTTATGTAGAATCTCATTTTTTTTCGTATTTTAATTTCAAATCACAAAATAATAACATAAATAATGTTGATGCAAGGAATCAAACACAGGACATCCTACAACCTTTCAATACACCGTGCTAATTAAGCTACAGATATTAGTTGTGTCTAAGGTTGTTCAAAATGTTATATATACGAATATAGAGTGATATTGAACCTATATACACAAGGTAATTTTCCGACGAAGGGTGTTCAGCTGACCACCCTTCCCCAAGAGGTCTCCGCCTGAATTTCTTTCCTTATTAAAAAAGGAAATAACTCAGTAATAATTTGGGAACAGGTATTTGCTTACACCCTGCATGGATGATTAGCACGTGAAACAGATGTTTTGGATTTGCTTTTCATGTTTTTATGTCAACATGCTAAATATTCAATCATCTTGCTAATTGCAGGTTCTACCCCCAGTTCCGGAAGTAACTGCAACCTTACAACCACATCATGAGATGCAGCCTGTAGGAGTTGTGTCATCGGTAAGAGTAAAAAGCTGAAAGGCAAACAACGCGATGTGATGGATCTTTTATTTTAAGCAGCAAAAACAAAAAGGATTATGTAAATGGTGCTTGCTTATATTTAATTCATCTCTGTTATTTAAAGGGCTTATTTCATCTTTGTATGGTGTGACAGATTATTGGGGCTCAAGTTGTAGTAGAAGGAGTGGAGAAGCATACTCCTCTTTATGATGGTTCTATTCTCTGGATAACGGAAAGCAGATCTCCACTCGGGATAGTAGATGAGATTTTTGGGCCTGTCAAGAACCCGTACTACATCGTAAGATACAATTCTGACTACTGTTCCCTCTGAATCCATCCAGGCACCTTGATCTCTTTCGCCCCTGAATTTTCAAATCATATCTTAAATGACAACAGCTCCCATAAGAAAGGGTATGATGCATCTGGTGAAAATGATGAAGAGGTGCCTGACGACGAATTTTCAGATGATGAGAAGGAGGCTGAATACAAGAGAATGCTGAAGATGAAAAAGAGGGACATCACAAATGACCAGAAACCAGGAAATAGGAAAAAGGACAAAAGGAATCTCAAAAACCGATCTCAGAACTGGAAACATGAGCAAGAAGCGGCTACAGATGTGCAAGGTGAAAATGGTAAGCCATCAGGTGACCAAAGTCAACATTTCATCCCAACTGCTGCTCCACTGGATCAAGGCATTCATCAAAGCACCTCTCTTCAAGGACATGGACAGAGTATTAGGCCTCCATCAGTCCCTCCATTCCCTCATATGCAAAATTCTCCTGGCTTAGCAGCACCTTCAACTGGAGTTTGGACTACTGGAATCCCATATCAGCAGCCCCAGAATATGGGCTTTCCTAACACACTGCCGAATATTGGTATGCCATGGCCCCAACAAAGTCATCCACAGCAAATCTTCAAGTGCCTTTCAAATGCATTACCTTTTGAGCAGCAAATAACCAACCTTTCCGCCTAGCTTTATGTTCCCAGGTGGACTACCAAATTTTGGTGCAGGGCCGTCCTTTGCCCCTTGGCCTGCCTTAGGACAAAATGTTTTTGGTCAATCACCTATGGCAATGGGCTTACCAGGCCAATTTACTCCTCCTCCAATGAATTTGGGAGGTCAGGTACCAGCGAATGGACCTCAGTCAGGACAGAACAATAATTCACAACCAAATGCTGTGGTTCCTGGTTGAGGCTAATGGCTCTCCAAACTTCAATCGAGGCGCCATTCTGGTGGTGGTCGGAGAGGGAATCACAGAGGTCGTGGGTCAGCTGGCGGTAGGAGAGGCAGGTCACAACGTAACTGAAGGGAAACACTTGTAATCTCTACTAAAAAAGTAGTATAGTGATTATCCACCTTTTATGGCTTCATCAAATGTAATGCATTTTTGTCCCAAATTCTATATGTTTACCTTAAATTTGAATGATCCTGGAGTGTGATAGAGTCGGGTACTCTATGCAATTCTTCCTTTTATGGTTTTTCACCAGGCATTTGGTACTTGTTTTAAGGCTTTAATTAATTCGGTTTTGCATTGGGAGGTCCCATTTTGGAGGGTAAAACGCTCTCCAACAAGGACGATCACATTTTCAGGACCGGGGTGTATATTACCCCCACCACAACCCTAATTGGTAACGGACCTTGTACTGATTCCTTGTGAGACAATCTACTTGTTTTCCTGGCTTCTTTTTTTCATTTTTTTTCGTTTTCCATATGTTTATTAGTGTCCAAATATGGTTGTACTCATTATTTACATGTCAAGTCTTCCGCTTTATGAAAGTCAATTTGACTGCTTGTAATTTTAAATTTAAATGTCTGAAAATTATATAAATACTAGTAAGGGCTGCAATCTTTGTCAAGCAAAAGTAAACAGAGGGAATACCTTTTTATCATCGAACTTATTACCCATCCGCCCCTAATTGCATAATTTTTCTTTGAAACTTCATGATTTAAAATAAGCTACCGATATTTATGGTTATAAATTATAAAATAAGAAGTTTAAAGTTAAAATTATTTAAATATAAACAGATATAATTCTTGTTTAATGATAATAAGAAGAAAAGTGCATGCTAATTAAACAATTTGCTTAACTGATTCTCCTTCTTGCTTTTAGTTGTTCATATTTGGAAGGTATATACAAGTTTAAAGTGATAGACTTAATATATACCGACTTTTCTCTCGATGTAATAATGTTTGTTTTTATTTCGTATAATATCTGATTAGCCGATTCTAACTTGCCGGAACTGAAGCGTAGTTGAAAAATACAGATACAATTCATCGACCATAGAAGAAGAGATAACAAAAGAAATATGGGCAAAGTTCGTTGGTCATTCTTTTACATATATAAGACGTTCAGACTTTATTATCTATTTTAAAGTGACATTATATTCGATACGCGGTTAGTGAGATGTCCTGAAAGGGCGATACTTGAATTCCGTGTGATTACTTTCTACCAATCGAAGGCTCCCTTCATATGCTAGGACTAGGTTGTATGTGACATATGAGGAGAAGGCCAATTGTCAAGATCACATAATGCAACGAGAATTGAATAAGTATGAAAGCTTGTTTATATTAAAGAGAACAGCGATTACAAGAAAGCTAACACGGCATCGAAAGGAGGAGACACCAATGCACAAAATTGAAAATGAGATTATAATATGAAAACAAAGAAGAAATAGCATATATATGGCAATTGGGATGTCGAAAAATCAAATTAAACTTATGAGACCACACATTTTTGTTTGATTTTTAATTATATTATTATTTAATTCAATTATCGTTAAAAATATATTGATACATCCATAAAATCCAAAGAATCTACTCATGCTTTTCCCGGGGAAAGGAAATCTGATTTTCTTGCATTGAGAAATAGCAACAAGAATATGCTTTATGTTTCTCAATTTTGTCTGTTCGTAGCTTCTTCTTTTCTTATAAATAGTTATAATTTCCATCATAATTATCATCAGTAGCTATAATTTAAGTATTTATTATTCATAGTTTTTAACTAAGATCTTTTAATCTCTCTCCCTTCTCTCTCCTTTCTCCCGTCTATCTCTCTTGCCACTTCTCAGATAATTTCATGACTTTATATTTATAAGAATATGTCCTAGAGGATGAAACAATTTAGAGATATATAGAAAGATATAAACATTAAAAAAGATGGAGGACTGCATTCATTCGCTCTCTAATTATATTCATTCACTCTAAGCTTCACTTATATTCATTCACTTCAGATAACACTAGATTTATTCGCTTTTATTGTATCCGTTGTGTTCGTTCGATCTAATGGTTGTATCAACACATACAATCTTGATGGATATATACAATCACGTATAGCCAGATGGGACCACTTAATCGATGAATACAAACATTCTTGGTATATAAGGATACAAACAATTAAAATACAATCTGACCGTATTCATTCGCTCTAATTTCGTTCAGACTATTCGCTTCAGATTCACTCAGATCTATCCATTCTAATTTTACTTATATTCATTGAATCTTGCATCGATCACTTGTATCTGGAAAAAATTTTTCAGAAGTAAAATCAAGGCGAAAATATAAAAATTTAAAATACAACCGAAAATTAAAAAAAATTGAAAAGGGGCACGAGAGAAAGAGAGGAGAGGATGAAACAGAGGTTGAGAGCTTGGGAGATTTTTTTCTTATTTTCTATTAAATATAGAATGTACTACAATAAGAATATTTTTAAAATATAACTACAAACAATAATATTTAAATATTTTAATATATATATTAATTTGATATAAAATCGAGCTTAATAATAAAGAAATTCTGCCGGACTCGATCTAGTTGGCAAAGACATTGCGGTGGGTACATCGTCCTTTAAAATCTTTCTCGTAGCTTTTTGCATGCATATTTGTTTCTTGGTCTTGTTTGGATGGTTGTTATCCATTCTATTATATCGTGTCGATAGTTTAAATATAATATTTATTTTAATTATTATTTAAATTTTTTTGTATCTTATTTTAATTATCGTTATATAACAATAAAAGTCTCATTTTGGTGTAATGAGTGATTCAATATAATTGCATCATTAACTTTTTTTGTCTTCATTTTCTCATTTTATTATTTAATGATTTTATTTTATCATTACTTGATCTTTTTATAGTAGTTCTATCACATGCCCTACTTTTCTTGTAGGTTTATCCTATAAATTATTGATGTGTGATATTATACAATGATGAAAAACAATATAATCTATCTAAATGGTTGAGTCATTAAAAAATAAATTACAATATAATATAATACGCTTACATTATGAGATAATATGTAACAACCAAGTTGTGTGTTGTACAAAATTCTTGAAAATAAGTAATTTTATATTTTCTAATATTTGCTAAGTAAAATTATCCTTAAAAGTTTGTGTATATATATATAGATAGCAATGACTTATATTACTTGAAACATCACTTACATTACTTATTTTCCGTACTTTTATTTAAAAATATTTCAAATTATAAACTATTTTCAAGAAATATTATGCACCAAAACGTGGAAACTTAGCTTTAGTTTTATCAGTGACATCATAAGAAACTTTGTGCTTTCATGAAAAAGAAGAGAATGATTCAGTCTTGCAAATTCATCCTCCATTAATAAAGAGGTTTATTACAAATAAAAATAATTGGGTGCTCTTTGTAACGCATTAAAAGAAAAGGAAATCAGAAAAGTGGGAGGCATCTTTTTGAAAATACTTTAATTTCTTTTAGCAGAGATAAGAGGCTTATTCTTTGTCAAATATGCTGTAAAGACCACAAATGTAACAAGTACTTTTATTGGTGGAACCTGCTGGAATTAGACATACCATTTGTTGCAATTTTACATATTGATTTATATTCCACGTCTAAGCAAATCAAAAGGGAAACAGTCGAGCATGTGAGCATGCATGCATATTATAGATAGAGAAGCCTTTGATTGTAAATGCAAAACGGTGAATTTGGGTTTTAATGGGTCTTAAAATATGTCAGCAAAGACATGAGCAGCAGGGATTCAGATGAATCAATGATGGGGAAAACATACCTATTTAAATTGGAAACAAATTATAGGAACATTCAGGCTTTGCATTCCTTGTGAAGTCACTGCACGTCTGGCAACTGCAATCCGAAAATCGGCATATTTGGCAGCCAAAACAAACACAGGTGGTGCAATCCTTACATGTCTGGAGAACGAGAATACTTCTGTACAATCTCTACGGCTTGCTCGTTCCTCTTCATCATCACATGACACTCTGATACATAGAAGCCAGCAATCGAATAAGTCCATAAATTAAAAACACAACAACAAAAATCAAAGTGATAAAAAGAAAGCTGCCACTCTACAAACAAATCAGCAAATTTTGGGTAACGTTGAAATGGATTGCTTTTGTTAGTTCAACAACTGCAAAAGCATAGATTGTGTCATACAGCATATCAAGTAACAAAAAAAGATTTTTACCACCTAAGAAGATGGACATGCATCAACAAACTCCTTTACATCACTTGCCATTCTTCCAACTAATACGGAGGGACATGCATCAACAAGCTGTCTTACATCACTTGGAACTACAGCGTTTCAGATCCAACAGAGTGGAAGGGAGCACACTAATACAAACCAAGAAAGTAGATGGCAACTGCAGGGACGTAAATGCAATTAAAAGGGCATCAAGTCCAGACTTCTTAATGCCTAATATTTCGACTCAATTCTATGATGGCATTTTAAAATTCCAATTCTCATAATAAGCAGAGATCCATGGACATGATTAGAAAACAGAATTCTTTGAGAGACTACTTCTAGAAAAGAAATTGATCGCTACTTTAATGCAGTAATATCTGCAATTGCTTTCTTTATTTCAAGTCATCCTTTATCTTATTAACTCTTCATACATCATCAAAACCACAATGCCATTCAACTTGGATGTAAAAGCAAGGCATATGAGTTCCCTTCCACCTCGAACAAGCACATTTTTCCTTTTCGTTTGTGGTTGGGGGTGTGAGGGTAAGATATTACTTGAATATCTGCTACCAAACTAATATGAAACCACATATCCCAAAATAAACTTCAGGTGTACATTTTAGTGGAAGAGCTACTCTTTCCATCTCTAGAGCATACATGAAGAAAAAGAAAATAGAGCATCATATACCAAATAAACTGATCAACAAGCTTTCCTCTCAGATTCTGTACTGTACTTTCTAAAATAAGGTACCTTACTTTCATGGTACTTGTATGCTAGTCATACTAATCATAGAGGGTGAAATAAGTACTCACATTCAGATACATATTACTTTGTATGCAAATACAGAATGGTTATAGGACAGGAAATCTCTCCACTTTCAAAATAACAGAAGGCCGCCTAAATATTTTTAGTTGAAATTAGTGCTTCTCCAAAGGAGCTTTCTTGTGCATTTTGCATCAAGAATACCCTGCTGGAGGCACTCAATTACAACACTAAATTTAAAGCCAAATACTTAGTTTTTTACAATTGAAAAGGAATGAAGGCCTGAACAGAAATGAGTTTATAATCTTTAATGATCTTTGTCTTGTCCTACCAGGAACAGTTATCTCATAAAGTACTGTGCTAATGAAGGTTAGCTAGGATGAAGATCAAAATATTTCGTGGCTGATTTACATTATCATATGGAAGTTTCATTTCATTTTTCTTTTTTTGAGGGGGGTTATGGTACACCATAAAACACATTCTGCCTGATCTTTTCATGAAGCTGGACTAAAGGGCATAAAATTAAATGATTGAAGTGGAAAGTAAATCATACAGATTTACAAAGGTAAGAGCACTCATGAATTAACTAAAGACTTCCAAGACAATCTAACAAGATGCAAACTATTTTTCCATTCCATGACTTCTGAAACCCACAGCACCCCATTCCATGGAGAAGATATAAATTTTGTAACTTTGATCAATTAGGAAAAATCAACCGCAGCATGTATGTAAAAGAGGGTGGTGAAACCATAAAATGAGGAACAGAATAACAAACTTGAATAAGAGGAACATACCTGTCATAAGGAATACAAGAGCACTTCCAATGCACATTCGCCAAAGCATCATGGTAATTTTTGCACTCTTCTTTTGAGCGGAGACGGAACCTGGGCGCTCTTCTGCACTCGGTGCATCTTAGAAACTCATCACGATGACAAGCTCGTCCACTTTGAGATCTATTTGACCCATTAGCATGCTTTGAAGATCAGTTATAATATTTTAGCAGTGGAGTCTTTACCACAGGAACTTTCTCACCATTGACAATGATCCATATATTATTTTTCCATTTCCTAGCAGTTTCTCTCCCAGAATGCTTCTCAAATGCAGCTGGAGAAAGCTTGTCTGTTCACAAAACATCAACTCTTAATAGAAGCACAGCGCACAACAAGACCATGAAATAATGTAAAAGAGAGGACGTATGCAGAAAATTCTACATAACAAGTTCAAGTAACTCTCCGCTCATTTTTTTCACTTCTATGTCCAGGACATACAAGAAGTATAACAACTAAGAAGCTGACTATCTAGATTCCATACAGAAGTACACTTGAAAGCAGCAGCACAAGTACAAGTGTAGGACTTAATGTACTTTATCAGATAATTCCTCTTGTGGGGTGCTATTTATCAAGTACACAACCGATTCTTTGTGGCTTATGATTGTAATAAAGAAAGGAGGAAATCGAGAAGATACATATAGTGAATGATAAAAAAGAGAGATATCCTCTGACAACAAATGCTGTCGAGAGAATCTGCTGAGTGATAGTATAAGATTTCTTTATTTAAGATGTGTTCCCCGAAAATCATCACGCTAGCACATTATGTGATATCACATCTATATTTTCAACCAAAACAGTGCACTACTCCCTGCACAAGCCCCACGATAAACATTAAATTAAGAGTTGATAGTTTTCAGACGGTTGCCATGGTCACTAGGACAAAGTCCTTTTAGGAATGGTAGAACCAATGAGTTGTTCAGCCAATATCGCATCATAAGTTGATACCATCAAATAAGAAAACTGTCGTCAACCAGAAAGAACACGCTTTGAAGACACAACAAACAGAACTCTGCATCAAGGTCAGATCTTTAACAGCTAAACCTGCATTCAAAGAACGTTACCACATATCGAACACGCAATGTATTTCTAACCTTGTTGACATGCTTATCAGTAACACAAAAATGCCAAAGAAACATCAGAACTTCAAGGTACAACACCAAAATACTCACTACCACACAAGGATAAAGCTAAGCAGACACCACAAAGAACTCGTGCTCTCTCAGGCAAATTACATACACATAAAATCTTATACAGAAAGCAAAACGGCTAAGAAAATCTTGAGGAAGAGAAAGCACAGAGTCCACGATAGAACCTACGCAGAAAACACACGCATAACATGCATTTGACGCAAACCCATTTTATACAAAGAGACGAGGAAGAAAAATATGTAAGAACCTTCTTGGCAGCCAGGGGTACAATCACAGGTGATTTCAAGTTCACCAGAAGAGAAAACCCTAAGTCTAGCAACAGCATCACCATAGTGTGGCTGGTGCACTCCACACATCACCTCCACATCACGCCTCTCTTGACCCCACTTATCTCACGCAACTCTTCTTCCGTGAACAACGTGACGCCGTTACTCTCTCTCTTCTCCACACCATTCTCCATGGATGACCGCAGTATCGCTTCTCTCGAACTCTGTTATCGCAAACCAAAAAAAAAGAGGAGGTTTTCAGAAGCGCACCCACAAAGTGTTTCTCATCAAGATCGAAACTTTTACCTATAAGAAACCAAAAAGACCGAATACAATAAATGGGTGTGTCACCCACTTGCCATATATATGCGTGTGCTTTTGTGTGTGTCTGCAGTGTCGATGCAAGATATAGGATTATGACTGCAAATGCATTTGCAGAGAGAGAAGAGGACCCAGAAAGAGTAGAGATGGTTATCTGATGAGAGAAATAGAAATGGCCTCAGCGAGCACGCATCTCCAAGGAGTCAGTCCAAGAGATCTGGTACGCGCGTTGAAAAGGAGGAGCTTTAGGCTTTTATAGAGAGACGAGCTCCTTACGAGGTGGGGGTAGAAAGGGGGTGGGTGGTGACTCCTGGTGGAGCCCTTGAGATAGAGAGAGAGAGATAGTATGTGTTTGTGTGTGTGTTTTTACTCTCTAATAAGATGGGGCTTTTGTTGGGGTTATGGATTTTTCGGTTTAGCGAAGAATTGAAATAACTGAGCTGGCCAAGCTTTGCAGAAAAATGTCGTGATTGAATTTGAACAATACGCGACTCCATCAGTATACTATACTATTTTCTCTCTGTGTATTTTATACAAACAGATGGGGAGCATTATCTGTATTTTATACTCCCATGATGTTTTGGAGATTGGGAAAGAAGGTTGAAAAACGAAAATCCTTCATATGGGAAAGAGGACGAGGTATTTCTTTTTAGAACTGTACTTTTGACAATATTTTAACTAGTACTACTCCTTACTTAGCAGTTTAGGCACTGTTCTCATGGAGGCTTTTCCTAGAGTTGCTTTTTACTGATTTAACAGTAAACGCAAAGACGTTTTTAACTCTTCCAATCACACTTCTATTCAATGCACGGCCCCACTTCACCCCCAACTCTCCAAATTAGATTTTATTACTTCAACTAAAACTTACACTATAATTTTTCGTTAAAATTACGTGCTAAAAATGCATTCGTTTAAATTTTGAATTCGCCCCGTGTGATGATATAGAGCGACCGACTGCATTTGTATTGCGTCTTCATTTTGCCCGTTTTTTAATCAAATGTTTAATTATTAAAGTGTGAATTTTTGGTATTATTAGTCTCGTAGTGGTAGTGACTTAGGGGTCTATTTTTTTGGAGCTATCATTCTGGACGAAAATTAAAGAGGATTCTTCACGACTTTAACCAATCACTTTTATTACTTCACAATGAGTCTAGATTGTGCTATTATTAACACTTTTTGACATTATAAGATGAATTAAAGATAAGATAACTTATAAAAGTGAGCTAATTACATAAGAAAAATTTATATAATACATATAACTTAGAACTCTTTTAGTACTATCATTGTCCACCAACTAACTTAGGGTATCGATGTAGAATTGTTAGCTTTACGCGAACGCAAAGTATATCTATTTACATATCATCCTAATTCAAGTAATGCTAGAATACATATTTTTACTACTAGAATAAATATACTTTACTTGGGTTGTTATTTACTTAAAGTTTAGTTAACGAAAATATATTTAATGACATTTATTTTTCAGCTTTATATCCGAATTATTACGTATTTATTCTTTTCACTGATTCATCATTAAATATTTATCAAAATAAATTTTAACTATCGCTGCTTTTCTTTTTTTTTAATCAATAATTAAAACAACAAAAAAAAACCAAACTTAAATAAAAAAACTAAAAAAAATAAAAAAAATAAAAAAAATAAAAAAAATAAAAAAAATAAAAAAATTTTTTATTAATTATCATTTAATTTAAATATAAAATTTTTAAAAATAATAATATTTTAAATATATTTTTCACCCGTTATACTTTACTTTACGTGATAAAATTCTAAAGGAGAATTTTTCTGCATAGCAAAATTTAACTACAAATTGATGGATATATATATATAGAGAGAGATATCCTGCCATTGGAAAAATGAGACATGAAAAAAGTTTTCATTATTGCATAGGAAAAGGTCCTCAATGACCCATGTGACTTGTTTTTTCCTTTTTCCAACGGGAATGAGGCGAGAACTATTTTATTCATTTATTTGCATAGGCAAAGTGGTTAGCTATAAAGTTAGCCATCACACTATATTACTAGCATCAATTGACAGCTACTAAGTAATATCGCGAAAATAATATATTCAAAGATAATTTTATAAAATAAAATTAATAAAATAAAAAGATAACAAAATAAGAATAAAGCCAGAAATTTAAAGCTGTATATATCGAACCACACCCTAATCACCTAAAGTGACTCCGTTCCATATACGCAAACCTTATTTTTACTTTTATAAATACACGCGATTTTTTAGTAATTTACTAAAAATAAACACAAAACATGTTAGAAGAAAAAAAAGGATACTAGTAATAACATTAAAAGTAGGGCAAGTAGGTGGAGTGTAAATATCAACCATTCGACATTAAAGGGCTTTTGCGTATTGGTGCCCTTTTGTAGTATGGGTGCTAGTAAACTTCTCTAGCTCATTTTGGAGAACTTTCATATTCTTGTTTTTATGTGCCTCTTCACTTTTTATCATTATTAAAGAAACCATATTTTTCCTCCTATCATATTATGATTACCCAAAGATAGAACATCCCTATATTTTACGCAATGGGGCAAATGATAAGAAAAACGCACCTTACACACTTGCAATTTAATCCTAAAATTGTATTATCGTATTTCGTACTTATCAGCTGATAAAGAGATGACAAGTGCATCCAAATAAATCTGGCCAGATTTAAAACAAACTCAAACACTACGCTTTAAATTATTTTTTTTAAAAACTAATCCTAAAACTCGTTTGAAAGGTGATGAATGCATAAGATCATATAATTATGAGTTTGAAACGCATGTCACGCTTGATTTGGGATCTAACACTCGCACCTCTAAACCAGCCAACTAGAACATGAATAAGATAATATCGGAATTCGATATTGAGTGAAACAAGAATTAGATGATTTGATTTTGATATTATGATAAGGAAATAAATATTGAATTAAATTTAATTCAAAAATTAACTCAAAATGTAAAAATTGCTCATTCTTAAATGCTACTTCTTTATATATGGCCTACACAATAATTCATTTCTCCCTTTTCCCCTTTCTTTCACTAGAAACTAGTACTATAATCAGGCATTCTTTCTGTTGCGGACTACCAACATTAACATCATTCGAGATTGTTTGCTATATAAGAATACACAGAATATGACGTATTAATAATATTGAAATAATTTGATAGATATATAGAAATAATACTGAATAAAATATATTAGTAATATTTAAATTATATATTATAACATAAAAATCAAAATGAAATTTATTTTAAAAAAAACGACGGACTGGATCGATTTTTCAAAAAAAAACAAAAATCTTAAAAAATCATAAATTCAAAATTAAATAATATTTAAATTAATATATGATATATTATTTTCTCTAATACGACCCAAACTCCATCAGCCCAACTTGGAGAGAGAGTAGTAGTATTAAAATTATAAAGCTATGAAAACTAACTTTAGAGAATCAAGTTGTCATGTTGAGAGGTTACAAGTTATGGGCTTAAAAGACAAAAAGAGCTCGTGCAGGGGGTTACTATATATATATATATATATATATATATATATATATATTCCTTTCCAGCTCCTACTTGAGATGAATCATGACTCATTTACTGTAGATATTGCTTAATTGTTATTAAGTCTGTCATTACTATTATTATGATTGGTTAGCACGCTCTTTTATTTTTCTACACTTAAATACTGGACTTAATTTACTAAATGACATATTTGAACTTGTGGACACAACTCCTTCGATCTTTGTTAGCAGAGCTAACTATGGGGGTTTTGGGGTTCGAGTTTGGAATCCTACCGCTAACTCATTTGTTTAAACACTATATAATTTAAGCATAATATTTTGCTTTCACTAATGTAAATGTAATGAGACCATGACTTCAAATTTGAGAGGTTTATACTCGATGCATTTCTATAAAGAGTGCTATTTTCATAAACCGAACCCGCGATCTTATGATCACATAATAATAACTTATCAATTATGTTCCTTCTTCTAAAGTAGTTTGAAACCGCCTAACAATAAAAGTCACCTAACTAATAACAATATTTCTGCAACTTAACTATAAGTATGATATTGTTTGAAAAGTCAAGAACCTAATACAAGGGTTGACTTAGAGACATCGATGTATTGCACATGCAAATTCAACTACTTCCTCTTGTCTCAAAAAATTGTCTCGATTCAAAATAAAGATAAGATTTCAACTAATATTTGATGAATCCTCGATATAGAATTTTAATTTTTTAAAATAAAATTTACATATTTAAAACTAATAAAAATAGTATAAGTCATAGCAATTAACAATTCAAAAATATTTAAAATTATATTTTTACTATATAATAGTAACTAAGATTATTTTTAGAACGAAGGAAGCATTATACACAATTATCATGACACCGGAATAACGTGATGGAACACAATACTTTTTAGTTTAATGGAAATTAATAAAATAATTGTATCCATAATCAAAATATTAGTTCAGCACTATTAATTTGGGATTGAAACTAATTAATTTATTACTATTGACTTACGTACGTGTCGTGTGAGTTTTAATTCGTTTCGAGCTCAACTTTGATGAAGCTTTTGAATGTTTGAAATGAAAGTATAATATTGAATATATATAACTACCCAAAATTAAAGTCTAGCTAATTTGATATATAGTTGGCCTACCTTTTTGGATTTGATAACTATTCATAATTAAGTTCGACCACACTAAATATTAATTAATTTAACTATCATACTTGAAATCAAATTAAATAAATTGAAATCAAGGAAGTAATATTTCCCTTAATTAGAGAACATGAAAAGTTTCTCTTCGTCAATAGAGCTACCCGCGCTTTTTAATTTCTTTCTTCAATAATTTATGAGTTTTACGTAAATAAAATCAAAGCTTCTACAGATATTGTACATTATAGAAGGTATACATAGTAGTAAGCAAACCTAAAAATAAGATTAGTTCGAGTTAGAATCAGGCCAGACCGATAGTTTATGTTAAGTTTTAATTTATTAATATCACGTGAACCGATAAAAAGAAAAAGTTCATGTAGATTAAATAAAATGTCATGTCATATTTTATGAACCAAATTTTAAATGAAGGGATTTTGGTTTAAGGAAGACAAAGCTTAATAATTTTCTTGTTATAAAAGAAAATATAATTTTAATAAATAATTTTCAATAACCTGAGTGACGCTCTAAATAATGAAATTCATCTTAAATATATATCGTGCATTGCATTCTCCGGATAATTCTAAATCAAGTAATTGAATGTCCAACTCAGCCATAATGACACACCGATTAATGCATCCACATTTGTCATATATTCCATATATCACACTAGATAGATATCACTCCGAAACTGACGAGTGAATCGAAAGTTGACTCCAACCCCTTCTTTTTCTCTTTAATTAGAATCCAATGGATTTAAGCTTTGTGTTTTATTGATGTAAACTGTAGATCCGAAGATTATATATATTATTATGTTACTGTATAGATATTATTGATGCCAGCTTGTAATGTTTTAATTTACAATTTAATTTATAAATTACATATCTGCATATTGTTCCTTAACCTTAGCTTGGTCATTGCTATTGTTCAGATTTCATATTATGATGTTTTGTTTTAATCTGTCTACATAATTACTAGTAATTATTAGCATATCTTCATAATATTGTGTAGCATATTATATATTATATATTCAGAATTGTTGTACTTGAGAAAAAACACTGAATCAGCTGCACAAAATATATTTTATTTTTTTACACGCAAATATATAATGATTGGTGTAGTTTTTTTTTCTTCTTAATCAATTCAGTTCTCTATTAGCATAAATAATGACAGCTAATGTTTCTTGGAATCCATTTGGAAGACTCCATTGAAAAGGCGCTCAAAATGATTTAAGTGTGAACTTGAGACACGAAGTATTTTATGTAGTGTACAGAGGCATAGATTTCAAAATATAGAATATTTTATGTATTTTTAATTTGTTACAAAAAAAAATAGTAAAAATAAAATTTTTAATAATTTTATAACAAATCGTCACCAATAATATAAAATATTATTATTGAGAAAGGTAACAATATAAAAATTATAATATCCGATATAATATTTAAAATAAATTTATTGTTACTTCACTATTGATCTTCATATTACCGGTTCTTCTCGTTTTTAATCATTTATTTATACCGATTTTATTGATATATTTTAAAGAATGAAAAACATAAAAAGTACAAGATCAATAACAAAAAAAAAAGTGAATAAAGTTGTTTAATCTCTATCCTTCAATTTTAAGCATAATCATCTTAAAAATTATTTATAACAATATCATTTTTTATGACAGTTACTTTATTTATTTATATATATCTAAGATATACATTCTAAATGTACATTTTATGAATCTATATCTTTTATTTGCATTCTAAAATAATTTTTAATACGTTTTATTCTGAAACTTACTCCAAAAACATTTTTGAAAACACCAATGACAACTTAAACGGCGAAGATAAGTAAAAGCTAAAAAGTAAGAAGAGACACTGAGAAAACTTAGATCAGAATTCTTTTTAGAGACTAAAACATTTTACAAAAATATTTAAGGGGTAATACATAAACTTTTTAGAGGTTCCCTTCAAATTGTTTGGGAGAATAGCTTTTCTGATCCCTCAATTATTACTAATTTCTGATTATGGCGGATGTAAATATGATTAAGCATTTCTCATCTTAAATAAATTAAAATTAGTATTTTCAAAAGTACTTTTAGAGCAAGTTTTAAAGTAAGTCTGCAAAGTCTTGGGAAGGGGAATATCAAAAATATTTTGGGGAGCAAATAAAAGCGTAGATTAATAAAACATAAGTCTCGTGTAATTTAGGTGTGTCTCGTAAAAAGCATATTTTTTCGGCATTTAATTTGAGTTTTAAAAATATTTTTAATGCTTTAAAAAATCATTCAATATTTGATTATTTGTTATCCTATCATTTTTTCATATTGCAAGTAGTTTTTCTAAACATATCAATAAAGAAAGAATCCTCACGTAAAATGCATACTATAAATAGTTTTTAGATGATTATGCCTAGAACCAATAGGATAGAGATTCCATAACACTATATTTTTAAGACGATGTATTTATATTTGGCATTACTCTTACAAAAGATCCTTCACCTTCTTTGAAACATATATATAATAATCAAAGCCAACAAATATTAGCCGGCGTTAATGACTAAGACATGAAATCAAATTTAATAAATGTACATGCATTCCCATTTTAAAGACATCTCGCTTATTATCATCGCTTGTGATGTTACCTTTCTCGAAAGAATAATTATAATATTTTTTTCAGATTATAGTGATATTATCTTGTAATTTATCATAATTTTTAAAAATATTATTTTTACTTACTTCCTTAATAACAAAATCATAAAATCAAGAATTTAAATATACATCCCGTAAAACATAATAAAATTTACACACCATAAATTCATAAAAATTATTTGTTTTTTTAATATTTTAATAAATATAAGAAAAAAGGTTAAAAAGTTATTAAAAATATTTCTTTGTAAAAAATTGTTTGAAATTAGTCTATTAAATCCGTATTATTTTAGCGGCTACTTTTACCTCCTATGCTATAAATTATACAGGGTAAAGTCTGCTGATGAAAATATTCACTTTACGATTTGTGCCTGGGTTGCTGCTTTATGTTTAATTCAAATTAATTTATAAATTTATGATTTTTTTTATTTTTTTTATTTTTTTTATTTTTTTTAGATATTAAAAATATTTTACTTATTCATTAAACTAAAAATAAAAAGTTGGTATACCAACTTTTTATTTTTTACCTATGTGCCCATTACGCTTGACCAACAATTTACTTTTTATCCTCACATATTATTTTCCTAATTCCAAATTACCTCAAGAAAATAAGAAATTACAAGCCATTATGTTTGGCCAACAAATTTACTTTTTAATCCTCATACTATTTTCCTAATTCTAAAATTACTCCTTGAGAAAATAAAAACCTAATTTTTCTCTTCTTCTATTCGGTTTCGACTGATTCGCACTTCTCCACAAAGCCACACAAAATCTCTTCTTCTCTCCACTTCTTCTCTTCTTCCTAACTCTATTTATAACTCATTAGTTCATGCTTTTAAAATGAAAACATACAATTAATTTGTTAATTATTTAAAACAATCGCAAAGACACTCAAATCTTTGACAAAATTTATTTTTTGTGCATATTAGAAAAATAATTAAAATCTAAAATAAATTAATTGATCGAACGATATTTATCCATAAAAAGTAAAATATTTAAAATCAGTTTCTAAATATTAAAAAAAACTAAAATTAATCAGCTATAAGAGTCAAAAAATAACAAATTTTAAAATTAAATTATATATTTTTAAAATTTTTAATTATGTGTTTATTTTTGTATTTTAATTAAATTACATGTTTTTTTTGTTTTTTTAATTTTAATTTTAATTTTAATTATTTGTAGAAATAAAAATATCATAGTAATTTATTTTATAGCGTTAATGCTTTTAAAAGCATTTAGTTTCATATTTGACAAAAATATGTTTCACAAAGACTTTTATACCAAACACATCAATAACTTTTTCACCTTCAACATTTTTATCCAAACACATATCCGCTTATTTAAAATAAGTTTTATCACTTAAAAAGATTTTAAACACTTACATTTAAAAAGCTCATTTTTTTTCCAATTAAACCAAACGAGCCAAGTAATTTAGCCTACTTTAGTATTGAATTGAATTTTCTTTACAAATTTATTTTTAATTTAACGCTTTTTTTATAATAGATCATCATTTATCTAATCAATCATTTCGTTAAGTAAAACTATATTATCAATTATTTACTCAATTACT
This sequence comes from Datura stramonium, assembly GCA_018107945.1. Classification (NCBI taxonomy): domain Eukaryota; kingdom Viridiplantae; phylum Streptophyta; class Magnoliopsida; order Solanales; family Solanaceae; genus Datura; species Datura stramonium. Next base: position 98,679 of record JACEIK010000217.1, on the reverse strand, counting down.
TCTAAGAAATATATAAAAAGGAAACATTTTATGTGTTTGAAAAAAAGAGGATGAGAAACAAGAACAGTAGTTTTTTTTTTTTGTTGTTACTTATTGAGTAAATCCAAAATTAGCATATTAACGACAATAAGCCAAATAAATGATCTGTAAAGTTGCAATTCAATTTGAAAAATATCAAACCCAAAAAAAAAGTAAATGAATACCTAACTTACAGTCACAATAATTGACCGATTGGAGTGTAAACCAAAAATAGAGCCGTTTCAATTTGTCTATTCATCAAATATGTGTACATTAATACCTTATTTGGATGGTTGACACATATTATTTTCGTAAGGTACAGTATTGTGTTATAATATATATATATATATATATATATATATATATATATATTTATAAATATAATGCTTGGATGGGATTGTATCATTTTCTATTATTATATAATATACATCAACCATTCGAATTCGAACAATAAATCTACAAAAGTGGAGTACCGTGGCAAACTTCAATGAAAAAGATACAAAGAAAAGACAGATTATTTAATCATAAAATGCAGTGATAAAATGAAAATAATACAATAAGGTAATGTGAGACTACTAAATCGATAGTTACATAATATGAAAGTTTTATCTACGCAGAATACAATGAACTTAACAAAATGATATAATAAAATTAAAGTAATAATCAAAATAAATATTATATTTAAACTAACAATACAATCCAACAAAATATAATAGAAAACAACCATCCAAACAAAGTAAAATGAAATCTTATGATTTCTTCAAATAGTTAAAGAAATGAGAAAATAGTGTAATTATTTGCTTATGGAAAATAAAGCTTAGGTAAAAATATTTTTAGTGAAGACACAAAAAAGTTCTGCATAGTGTGTTGAATTCGAAATTCACTATTATAAAAAACTTTAAAGTAAAATTTCAATATGACGTACCAAAATTTAAGCTTCTATAAGTAAAATTCTTTAATGCTTGAATTCTCGATTCAACACACTGTGTTGATGTTTCATATATGCTCAAGTTTGTGTTTAAGCGAAAGGTATTTTATTTAAATTTTATTTTCGACATTAAAAATAATTAAAGTTTGAAGATAGTTTAAAATATAGTTGAGTTTTAATTAAGGAAAAATTATATAACATAGCATAAATTATTAAACTATTTCTGTTTTTAAAAATTATATATTATGATTTTATTTCATTTAATATGTTATTTTTCTTTTTTATTTTGTATTGCTTTTTTCTCAGAAGGCGCATATTCAATTTCTGCAAAATTTTCTCCAATAAATCCCCCCCCCATTCCATCTTTCTCTCTCCTCATTCTTCATCATAATTCGATTTCTCTTTCTCAAAAACCCACAATTTTTGCTATTCTCTCTTTTTTGTCTCTAGAATTCATTCAAATCAGGTAAGTTCCATTCATGATTTTTATTTATTTTTCAATTTAAAATATATATTTTTTATAATAGATAAAATTCTTTAACCGTACAACTTATTGTTTCTTGTAATCAAATCTTTATGATATTTTGAAATCTCAAATAGATTTTAGAAAATCCCGCACTCGGCGGTTATTTTGATTGAAAATCATATTCATGTATGTTTATAGTTTATGTATTATATTTTTTATACATTCAAATACATAATCCTTTATGTCATTTTCTTAAATTTACATATGCACATACATATAAATACAAATATATATTTTTGGTTTGAATGATTATGTGTTCACTAGACAACATTTATTTTATATTAAAAAGTTAAAGATTAAAAAAATAAAAAATTAAAAAAACTTAAAAATATTTTATTTTAACAAATACATTTTAAGAATTTTGATACATTTAAATACATAATCCTTTATGTAATTTAGAATTTTACATATTAAATATATATAATACATGATTTTATGATACAAACTTTTCATTTATTATTTCTTTATTCAAAACATTTACCATTATGAGGGAAATAAAATATTTTCATAACTTTTTCTGTTTTTGTTTTGCATGTTGTTACAGAAATGTTAATTCATCCGTTATTAACTTTTATTTAGTTTAACGCACACTACCAATTGAGTAAAAAAAAGGTAACTAATTATTTATGTGAATCATAATCCTTAAAATCACTCACCTAATCAGATTTTATATTTATATTTTGATATCGCTTACCAATAGTGTAAATATAATACATGACATAAAAATATTATTATTTTGTTATTTTAATTTCTCTAATTAATGGGTTTTTTTTTTTTGTTAAAGTTTTGTTTAATTTTCTCTTTAATTAAATTAGCTGTGAAAGTGGTTTTCTTTCACCTGACCAGTTAATGGGCCAAGTTCACCATGGGGACGTACTATACCCTGTTGAAGCCCAACTCACAGGATAAATAAGTAGAAATTCTTACGGAGTGATCGCTATTTAATATATATTTATATTTTATATCCTATTTGCATGCATGCAGTGTTTAAAGTTAGATGTTCATCGTAATGCATTTGTTCCCCACATAGATAAGAAGTTCGATGAAATCCATTTTCCATAAGATTGTCAATTTAGTGTTCAAGTTAGTAGATAAACTTTATTAAAATTATAAAAGGTTAACATTGCTCTTGAACTATGCGAAATAGATACATTATACTGCTATATTTGGAGACTAAAACATCTTCACCATCCAAGATAAGATCACAAACAGCTTCTAAAGCTTAATAAATTTTTTTTTACATCACGTGGCAAGTCACGTGAGACTTATTCCTTCATCTAAGCAAGTCAATTAAAACTAATAACTTTTAAACTCAGTTGGCCGATCCATTTGGCACACATGCGACCTGGATTCTCTACTAATACTAAATAATTGTGCTAACTTTGTTGCAGTCTGTGCAAAAACTTGACACACCTTCGATGTACAATTTAATGTCCATCGCCCAATGGGCGCAACCCAAAACATAACAATTTAGGGTTTTGTCTGCAATCTGTTGGGTCGCCATCAAACAAAAGTGTACAGCCTTGAAAAGCCCAACAGACAACGTCCAATAAGATTTCATAGTACCATGATATAATAGTAAAAAGTAGTTTGAATGGCTGTCGGATCGCTTGTTTATGCTTTGTTAAGTTCAATGAGAATAATTATTTATTTTTATGGTGAAAATAATATTTTTAATTAAAACATGAAAACTTTGGTAAGTGGAACTAATCTATTGAGTTCAAAATTTTGTTGCACTTCTAACTTATATCAATCATTTCAACTTTTACAATCTAAATGTGAGAATCTATCGGAGTTTTTAATTATTTTATAATTTAAATGTAAAAATTGGCTAGGGTTTTAAACTCAATGAATAATTTATGAAATTTAAATTTTTTCTAATTTGAACTTTTAAATAAATCATGGAGTTCAAACTTTCATAATTAAATTTCAAAAATTATTAAAATTTCAAACTTCATGAATTATGACTTTATCAATTTAAACTTCAAAAATGATTATGAAATCTACAAGGATATTCGAACGTCTAAACTTTGTTTAAAACGCTAATTAAAACTTAATTAGCTATCCAAGAAAATGACACAATTTCTTCCAATAGTGTAATGGAACTAAATTATATCAGTGGAGAAAATATTTTTCATCTCTTTAAGTATAATTTTAAATAATTCTTCATTTATAAAATATTTTAAAATTTTGAAAAATTAAAAATATTAAAAAACTATTTATTTTTTAAAAATTTTAAAAGCAGAGTTAGTGATTCTCAACTTTTAAAAATATCTACAGTAGTCAAGTACGCCATAATTTATATTATCGGCAGAATTATGCCCAAAACCTATTTTATAATATGATAAAATTGTAGTTTGGTGAACTTCTTTATACAAGAAAATAATTATTTTAGACTGAAGATAATTATTAAATTTCAGTTTGGTGAAAGTTGTTTGTCATTACTTATGAAAAAAACAAAATGGTTGTCTCACTTTCTAGCTATACCTTCATCTAAATAGTTTGTATTGTCGAATGACGTACAAAATTTGGATTTTGCTGCGTTACCTTAAATATAATAAATTATAAGGCAATTTTTAATGATAAAATATATTTATATTTAAATTAATAAATACATATCATAAATATAAATATTTAATAATATTACTTAGTTATAATTAATTAATATATATGTATATATATATACAATACACACACTCTTATTAAATTACTTAACTAATTGTGAATTTTAGTTTAATGTAAATAATTCTATTCATGTTACAAGTCATGCACTCCTATCTAAGTTTTATATATTGTTAATCATCAGGACAGATAAATATATCATACGTACGTTTGTTTTTGATCATACTTAAATTTTATTATTATATATTATGTCGTTAAATTCATCATTATATAGTGATGCAAAGTCCCATTTGAAAGTACTATAGATTTTATGTGATCGCGTCATTTTCTTTTGTCTTTCTCATTTTATTTCATTATTATTTAATAAATTTATTTTATTTTTTTTATATTTATGATTTTTTTAATATATTATTATTTTTTTAATTGGTAATTATAATTTATTTGTAAAATATTGTTAATGCATAAAGATTACAGAATCTAATTTAAAAATAATGACATATATAAATATTATATATTATCAAAACAAATATAATACAATCAGCAACATTATGAAATCATATAATTTACCATCCAAACAATACAGTAATTGACATATTAAAAATTAATATATTAAAAATATTATACTTTAAAATTATCCATCTCCATCGTAAACTCAATATTATATTTAACAATTATTCGTTTCATCGTAACCTTTTCGTTATATCCTTTATGGATTCCTCATGTTGTTGTAACTCATTTTGTTGCTTGTAAGAAGTACACCAATGATAGCTCCTTTTAGGTTATCAAATAGCTGTCAAATATGACAACTCATAAACCACAATCATCTCCTCAACATATGCTTAGTTTTGAGTCTATCAATACGGTTAAAATCAAAAAGAGAAAAAAAAAAAGAAGAAACGTTTCAACACGTCATAGCATCGAAACAGCATTCAAGACTGAAAAAAACCCTCCAAATTCCCACATGTATATCCAATTGAGTGTACAAGTGAAGAAACTAAGATTTTTTTAACTTCTAAAAAAACAAAAAACAACCAAAAAATGAAAAAATAAAAAAATTAAAAAAATTGTACAAGTGAAGAAACCTAAGGATTTTTTTTTTAATTTTTAAATATCTCTATGATTATTTAGCAAAATTGAATTGAAATTTTTTTATGTATAAAATAATTTTTTTTTAATTAAAAACTGTAAAATTAAAAAATATATTTATCTAAAAAGGTGCCCAGTTCACTAAAGCTCCCGCTATGTGCGGAATTCGGGAAAGGGCCGAACCACAAGAATCTATTGTATGCAGTCTTACCTTGTATATTTGCAAGAGGCTGTTTCCACGGCTTGAACCCGTGACCTCTGGTCACATGCATGACAACAATTTTACTAGTTATTCCAAGACCCCTTTAAATATGTATATATCTGCTTTTCTTTAAATGTGAGACAGGGAAAAGGGATTATGAGCCTATTTGGATTGACTTATTTTAGATGTTTTTAAGGCTAAATAGTTTTTAAGCAGTTTTATAGTGTTTGAGTAAAATAAAAAAGTACTTTTAAATACTTGTTATAAAAATTAAATAATAAAAATAAGCCAAAAGCTATATGTTAGGGCATGTTTGGATGGAGATAGGGCTCGTAACTTTTAACTTATTTTGGTTTAGAAACAAGTGATTAAAATTTACTTTTTTGATTTATTTAAAAACTACTCCATCTCTTCCTTTTTAGTTGTTAGGTATATTAAAAATAGTTGTTTCAAAATTCAAAGACTAAGTGATCATTTTTTTTCAATTTTATCGTTAGTACTTAAGTCACTTTACAATATGAAAAAAATAATTATTATATATTTCTAAAAAGTATCNACAATCTCTATTAATGATTTTTTTAAAAAAATATTTAAATTTTATCTTAACAAGTAAAAATAAACAGAGCGAGTATAAAATTTTTTAAAAGTCACTTTGACTTAAAAATACATAAAAAATATCAATCCAAATAATCTTGAAAATTCTAACTTATTACTTTTGAATCATAAACAATTAGTTTTAAACTCATTCAAACAGACTAGATTGAAGAATTAAACTGTTGCCAATAAAATAAAAATTTAGATAGTAAACCGAGCTAATCAGATTTTCAGTTGTAATTAACGCTACAAGTTGATTAATAAATACCCAGGCGTGTCTTTCTTTAATAAAGCTGTTGTTTATTTTACTAATACTCTACTAAACTAACTATGTCTTCCTTGTTCTTAACCCCAAATTAGCAGTCTTTTCTTCAATACTGATTAATGATTATATATACCGTACTAATCAAGTGTATAATCATACAAATTAGGTCATTACCTACACTTTAAGCAATCTATACGGTCACCTCTCCTTCTCTGCCTCAATCCCAGCTCTCTCCAATCTTGCAAAACAGCTAAATCATCCTATTGTTGCATATTGTAAGAGTCTTTTTCTCCTTTCTCCATTGTTGGGAAGTTCTGATTAGTTGAGCTATTTCCGCAGAAGGCTGGTTCTTTGAACTTTATCTGCTATTTCTTTTTATACCTAATTCATTTTTCTGCAAATTTTCTTTGACTTTTCTATTATAAAATCAAACCCATTTGGGTTTTGAGTTTCTCTTATTGGTTAGATTGCCACCTATTTGATTTAAGTTCTGTGAGGTTTTTGGAACCGTATTTATTTGGAGATAGACATAAAGTAAATTTCTTGAACTAGCTTGTCTGCACGGTTCATTAGATCTGAGGTTTATGGAAAAAGGGGTTAAGCAGGGGAATCTATTTATTGTTTGTGGGATATCTGATTATTAGGTTTGAATTTGTTCTGCTGCATACGTTTTTTCCCCTTCTCTGTACTCCACAGTCTAGTCGTAAATTGGTGTTTTCACTTTTTTTTTTCCATTTTCAACATTGCCTTTATTGGTTAGTTTACTTGTACTGGTAGTTCTTTGGATAGTAAAACGCAAAACCAATAATTTTACTTTTTCGTCGGTGGAAATTTGGAAGCTTTTGAGCTTCAGTGCTCTCTCTACGGAACTTGACATCTATTAATGCTGATAGTCCATATCATCTTTTTCATTTTGATGGTAAAGCTCCATCCTTTTCTTTCTTTCTTCTCTTTCGAGAAGATCAAGGCGAAAAGCTTGAGTCTTGGATACTTTTTGCTTGCAACCCATTTGTAAAAATTTGGCTTCTTTTATACCAGAACATTCTGGTAGAAGCAAATTATTGAGCATGAGGAAATATGGCAATTCTTATTCAGGAAGAGTATTTAGTGATAAAAATTCTAATTCTCACTCCGGAAGGGTATTTGGCGACAGACATTGGAAAATACCATTCTTTGTGAGCTTGCTTGTGTCTATTACTCTGTTCACAGCAACAATTTTTGGGTTATATTCGTCATCTTATGGAAGAGATCAAGTGCAGTTGGATATGGTTTCTTTTGCCAGGCCTGCAGAGTCAGATGGATATTTTGTGGAATCTGATTTCCAGTCATTTCAATCGAATGGATTTGCCAAAAATGAACCACCTAGGTTTGCTTATCTCATATCAGGCACAAAGGGTGACAGTCACAGAATGATGAGGACTTTGCAAGCGGTTTATCACCCAAGGAATCAGTACATTCTACACATGGATCTTGAGGCTCCACCTCGAGAAAGGATGAACTTAACAATGTCGGTGAAGAACGATCCCACCTTCCGCAAAGTAGAGAATGTTCGAGTAATGGCACAGTCAAATTTAGTGACTTATAAGGGCCCTACAATGTTTGCTTGTACCCTTCAAGCTATATCCATTCTGCTGAAAGAAAGTTCAAAGTGGGACTGGTTTATCAATCTTAGTGCTTCAGATTATCCACTAATGACTCAAGACGGTAAGTGTGCTACTTCGTTTGCTATAGTCGCCGATTGTATATATCCTTATATTCTCTTTATTAGCTTCTTTTTACTTGGTTATTTGAACTTTCGAAGATCCAGTTGCAACATTATTTTCTCCGTGGAGTGATGGTAAATTTCATTACTGGCATCAAGTAGATGTATAAATATAAAAGTTAAGTAAGCAAAAAAACTTTGTTAACTGCTTTACATCAGAGACTATGTCTGGACTAGAGAGCTAACAACTGGATAAGGTGAGGCGTTATGCCAGCTTATGAATATACTAAACATCAAGGCTTTAGGAAATGAATTGGAGTTGATAAACCGTCAAAACATCTTCTCTGTCCAGACACACCAAAAAATATTTGCAGGGATCATCTTCCATACTTGTTTGATGGCCTTACCAACTCTCCAACTACACCATCCTTCTAATTCTTCTTTAGTACTCTGTGGTATTGCCCAGCTTAGCGCCTCAGTCCAAAGATAGAGAAGAACATACTCCATATGTCTAAAGCACTTTACAATGAAGGAATAGGTGGTTGTTTGACTCAAAATTCTGCTGGCACATATAACATTTATTGACAATGTGAATGTTCCTTTTACTGAGATTGTCCTAGGTTAAACATGCTTCATAAAGGGCTGTCCATCTGAAACACATTATCTTTGTTGGCAGCTTGGTCTTCCATGTCGACTTCCATGGCCAGTTATCAATCAGGTCACACTGGGCAGATAATCTGGAATAGTCAAGCTTTCATTGAATATCTTCCCTCCTTGTCATTACCCATCTTAGCTTGTCTAGTGCCTGCATATTTGTCTTGTAACCTTCTAGCCTGTATAATAGATTTCTCATATCGTCAGTCTCCCAGTCTTGTAGGTTACTATCCTAATGAATGATTACCCCAGCCTCTATCAGTTATCATGTGAACCAAACTCCACCGTATCTCGTAATAGGGAGAACAACACATGGGGTCTTCTGAAAAGAATATTTGGCCGAATTATTGTTACACTGATCAAATACTAAAATGTAGTTAGAGGTTTTTACGAGCTTACAGAGCAAGTACCTATTTTAGGGTCCCTTCAAAGCCTTTTATCTATTGCTAAAGCTCTCTTTTGGAAAATTAGCAAAAACATGTAAAAGAAGAATTGAATGAATGAACTTTGTTGAATAGGTTCTTTTATCTGAGTAGTTGAATAGATTCTATAATTCCTAGTTCATATTGGCTGCTGGCCTACCTTCTGTGGCTGACATTCTTAGGAACTTGTTCGGTTTTATTGATGAAGTGGTGATTAAGTCAATCTATGGAATTTATTTGTTTGACAAATCAGATACCTTGTTGATGGTTGGTCCACTTTCCAGATTCCTTAATCCAAAAGGACCGTTCTCCCTTAAATGCCAAATTTAGTGATATTCCAACTCCTTACAACCTTACGGTACTACAGGTTTGGAATGACATCCTTATACTTTATTTTTTTTTTTTAGAACTGGTAACTTAAGGACATCTTTATACTCTTCCCAAATCTTTCAACTTATCTCTTTAAAATATCTCCAGCAAAGCAAGTTCAATGACACATTTAGACTTTCTTCTTACACTTTGTGCTTTAGTCAAACTGGTTTGTTTATATAAGATGGAGGTAGTAATAAAGTATATTTAACATTATACTTTATTATTTTGTCAATGATATGGAGCTTACTGTGCTTGCCCGGGACTAGTTGTCTGTGACTTGATTAAAAAAAAGTATAATTAGCAACAAATGGGTGAAAATCTAATGTGGTTGCCAATTTGCAAGCCAATGACCACAAGGATGCTTGGTTCCACTTCAGAACAAATGGAACTAGAAATTCACTTACATATAGGTCAAGCTCCATTTAATGTGGGTCAAAAAACATGCCATTTCCATGTATAATTTCCTTTACCAGTCTAAGCACAAAACTGATTATCAATGGTGATCTATTAGACTTAAAATGTTGTAATTGTCTATGATGCTGAAAATAGCTGGTGAGTATCAACCTTGCATGACAAGGTTGGATTGGTTGTCCATTCCACATCATGCTTAAGAGCTGTTTCTTATGGAAATTGGTTATAGTTTTGTAATGTAGGACAATTGTGGGGGTCTTCCTCTTGTTGAACCAAATAGATCATCATTATGGCTCATCTCAATGCAGGGGTTTTGAACTATTGGGCCTTTAAAATCATCTTGTGGCTCAAAATATGAAAAATAACTTAAGCTGATGTTTAATGGAGCCTGGAGGTGATAGGAATGGGCATTAAAACCAAAAAAATAGTAAAGTAGGGGTTATTCTTTTTTTTGTTTTGTTTTGTTTAATACGTAGGGGCTATTTATTCTTAGTGCGTCTCAAGGTAGGGGTAAGGTGTGTGTACACTCTAGGCTCCCCAGACCCCACCTGTGGAATTACACCGGGTGTTTCTTTTTCTTGGTTGTGAATTCTCGGTTCTTGATTGATTTTGAACTAGTTAAGACCTAAGGCTTAAGAATCTTTTGGGTTCTCAAAAATTTATTGAGATATCAGGAACAAACAGAAGGTCATCAAAATATCAAGAACAGAGAATTGGGCTTGAATTACAGAGTTGAATGTGGTAAAAATAAGTAGAGAGACAAATTCAAGGAATTACTTGCAAGCCATCACCTAATATTAGAATTGCAGTACAGAATTCAGAAAAGCACTCTTAGACATATAAATGGTTATAGGTAATCATATTCCTGATGGTTAAATGCAACTTTAGGTGCAATCCATCTATCAAATGAACTTTTGAGGCTAGGCATAAAACTGTTGTCAAGAGGTGCTTGTGCCTATAGAAGTACCTTCGTGCATATGGGTTTGCTTTACCCAAAAAAATTAATAGCTATCAATAATTTACTTCTCCTATCTCTCATCTACTATTTGATTGTCAATTTCTCTCTTTTATATCATTTTTAGGGATCACATTAGCTCTTACTGGCAAAGTTTCTCTATTCCAACAAATGCAAATCCTCCTTAATTTCCCACTTGACCAATCAAACATTATTACATATTTTGATTGTACCTGTTAAGAAAATGTACATTGGCCCTAAAGTAACTCTAAAAATCAGCTCATGAAATGAGGATTGCCACGACCATATGAAGGGACAACCCATTACCTCAACTAATATGGGACATATTAACATCCCCATGCCGAGAACCAAATATTTGGAGCGTGGACAATATAACAGGAGCGCCCATCATCAGGTAAACTAAGAATAGGGATGTTTTTACTCTGATATCATGATAAGAAAATGGACCTTTGGCAACTCATTTCCTCGACCTATGTGGGATCTTTGGCAACTCATTCCCTCAACACGATTTGAGGATTGCCCAAAATCATGTAAGGAGATAAAAAAATGCATTCCTCAATGTGTGACGGGTGTTTGGACAATATTTGATCGAAGTTGGAAAAAGAAAAGTATTTGGATGTTGATGCCAACATCTAAAGCTAAAAATGTAGCACTTCAAATCCTTTTGTGTCAATGTTTTTGTGCCTGTGTCCTTTTCCTGACCTCTACATCTTCTCTTTCTCGCAAGAATATAGAACAATCCTGTTCAAGTTATGGCACAGAGCACACCTATAAAAACAAAATTCATGGTACATTCTAATACCATAACAATTCTGCCCTTCAATTTGGTGGAGAAAACAATAAATACTGGAAATTGCGAGGAAAACTTTATTATATTGCGACATCTTTAGAAAATAATAGCGAAAGACTTCTTCAAATGACTGAATAATAGAGAGTCCTAGGGCCAAGGAAGAAAAAAGCATCTTGATAATAATGGGAGGAAAAATGTAAGAAGCAGAAATAAGGGAACATGTTTCATTTTGGTTCAAATATATATAAGAAAATGCTGCATTTAGGAGTTTGCAGGTTCTGTCTGTTTCTCCTGCAAACTTCCAGATGATTAAGCATGAACTGAGATTAGTTCCATCTTCATGTTTAGCTTTAGAGAGTTAAAATGTCTAATTATATGGAGATGATATGGAAGCCAACAACGTGCTTTAAAAGTTTAAAGACCGAAAATGAAAAAATAGTATTCTTGTGGATATGAAGACATGAAAACTTTGAAGATATAGGGGGGGAGCCTAGTGTGAAACTATGTATTTTTAGGGTTAAGTAACAAGACCTTCCTAGACTTTACTCTCCAAATTAATCACCCTTATGTGGTTTAAGTATTACGAGAAACCTTCTTGGAGTCTTGTTTTCTACCATCCTCCTCATTCTCAACATCGTTCTATCAACCCACCAACTACATCCTCTACCACTCAAAAACAAATAAATTCCTGAAAACCTTTCTTCTTTACTGCCTCAATTCCTTTGTCCCACTAGTAAGTTCACCAAATCTGTTGCGCCCGCATAATCAGCATTATGGCGCTTGCATTTGGTTTAAAGATGGAAACTCGGGGGAATAAGGTGGTGTTTTGGATGTCAAGGGGGAAAGAGATGGCGGAATGTAGAAGTTAGAAACAGGATATGGAGTGTTGGAACGCATGATGGTTGTAGAGAAGTGGGACTATTCCTTTTTTGGGTTGGAGGGGTGGGGTGGGGTGGGGGCTCATGGAATGAATGGAAGGATGGGCCAAGGGATAGAAAAGGAGGAGGAAACCCGAGAAGGGCACGGAAGTTTGTTCAATGCAAAATTACTAGGGACTGCACCCTACCATAAGACAGCACTTGCTAACAAAAGGATTGATGGTCTCACGTGGAGTTGTGGACATTGTAACCTTCTGCGGAAAATTGAAAGAGAGATAGAAATGATTCATTGGCAAGTATTGCAAATGGTTGTTCCATATACTGGGATCCAATTTTCAGTCTTAAGTACATCTTTTGATTGGACTTCTCTATTTGTTTAGAAGGTACTTTATTGCGAATGCATATGAAAGAAATCAAGAATTCATTGTTTGGTAATTGACTTTTTTTTTTTTGGAAATAAATCTTTTAAGAATATTAGGTTCTAGGGCATTGTGTAATTTGTGAACTTTTCCATCCTACAATCACTCCGTTCTGTCATGGAAATGAAATTCATTTGGCTATTAAATGTTGCAGATTTGCTCCATGTTTTCTCTAATTTGTCCAGAAACCTGAATTTCATGGAAAATATGCTGCTTCATGGGTGGAAACTGTAAGTGAGATAATTTTTAATTTAAAGTGCCCAGACATGTTTGTAAATAAACTACTTGCAATCTTAATTTGGGTTCTGTTGTTGTGTTGCAGGAACCAGAGAGCTAAACCTATTATTATTGATCCTGGTCTTTATTTGTCTAAGAAATCTGACCTTGCCACAACTTCTCAGCGGCGATCACTACCTACAGCTTTTACATTGTACACAGGTAAGTTTATTTAACAGTTGGAATTTAGAAATGAACCCAACTAATGCCACAAGGTTTATGGTTTTTACCTGTTATTGTTCAGTTTGCACGTTTTACTTGGCTTTTGAAATATGAGAAGCTAATAACTGGAGACTCTCAAACTAAATTTAAGCTTTCTATGTTTCGCTTATACTTTCGTGACCTCCTCTGCTAGTGATGATATACTCTGCATTATTGAGAGGACTTAACTCCTGGCCACGGGATTTTTCTCCCTTTATGAAATTATTGAAGCAAGATGCACTTTGAAACTTCTATTAATCTCATGCATTTATTTTTTTTGGTGGTTAGGCTCAGCTTGGGTGGTTCTGACACGCTCCTTTGTGGAGTACTGCATAATGGGGTGGGATAACTTTCCAAGAACTCTGCTTATGTACTACACAAATTTTGTTTCTTCACCAGAAGGATACTTTCACACAGTAATTTGCAACACTGAAGAGTTCCGTAGCACTGCAATAGGTCACGATCTACATTACATTGCTTGGGACACCCCTCCCAAGCAGCATCCTATTTCACTGACAGTAAAGGACTTCAACAAAATGGTTAACAGTAGTGCACCATTTGCTCGAAAATTTCGCAAGGATGATCCTGTCTTAGACAAGATTGATAAAGAATTGCTTGGTCGTACAAATCGTTTTGCACCAGGAGCCTGGTGTAATGGAAGCTCAGCAGATGGAGCTGATCCCTGCTCTGTGATCGGAGATGACTCGGTGTTTAGGCCTGGTCCTGGTGCCAACAGGTTGCATGAGCTAATGAACAAACTGCTATCTGAAGATTTTCGTAGTAAACAATGCTCAACAAAAAAATGAGTTAAGATTGCTAACGTTGTTTTCGCCTTGTTCATGATGTGTTCTCTATATAACTAATCAAAGAAAATCACAAGGGATTGGGCCATTACTGGCTGCAAATGATTAGGGACCTTTTGAGATGTAGTTTTGTCTCATAGGTTGATGACCCCAATTGTACATGGTTGTATGGATAGATCACAGTTTCAAATGTAAAATTTTGCTCTTTCCTTTTCTCAGTTGGTAATGATCTTTCAAATTTAGTACTAACCCCTACTGCCACTTGCACATTTCTTAACAATATAAAAACTTTTGGAATGTAATTCTGGGCATGCAAAAAGAGTCGCAATGATTTTGTTGATTTGAATTGTTGGTATCTCCCTATGGACAAGTGTATGAATCTTAAGATGATTTTTAGCGCTGTGCTGCTCCATTGTCAACATGACAAATGGGATTTATATTGTCTTAACACATAGTAAATCCTTTTAAATTTATCTGGTTATTCTATATAGACATTCAAATTAACCTCTATTCCGATTGCACACTAAATAAATTGTCTGAAGTAGACACTTTCTCTTCAAATTTTGAAAAAAAATTTGCATGTGTTTTTATTTATGCATCTATCAGATAGTTAAGTTAACCACATAAAACAAGTCATTTTCTTTAATTATACATATTAACCTCAAGTAGAAAATGTATGAGGTTTTATGGTTTATTAAGGCGAATATGTATATTTTATGTGGTTGATTTAATTATCTAATAGACAAATAAAAACACACACAATTTTTAAAATTTGAATTGAAAGTATCTACTTGGAATACTTTAATTGAGGTTCTTAATTAAAACATGACTTAGTTCGAATTTTTAAATGAAATATAAGGATAACAGACTAATTATGTATTAAGTGTTATAGTAATCAACAATTAAGCCTCAATTGTAAATTAGTTGCGGTGGATCCATATGAATCACCTAGATTTATTTTCCTCTTAAAATATATGTACTCCCCATCCTCCAAACACACTTCATCTTCACCTCCACCCGTAGCTTCCATCCTCACCGCCCATAAAGCAAAAAAATCAACTTATTTTCATGAAACTAATTCTTGATATTATAATTCTTGCGAGAATATCTTATCTGCACCCTGGAGCACTGAGTGCCAAAATAAACATATAAAAGGTATCAATGTTGTTTTGCAGCACTTGGAATGAAAGGAGAAAGATGGGTGAGTTGATTTCTCTTATTGATAGAATCTTAAAGCAAAGAGTGAGTTGAGTGTCTTTATGCACAGCTTATACAGATGAATCAGTCTGAATTAGAAATTAATTTCCTGTATCTTTCAATGATCATTTCAGGAGACAAATCAGTAAAATACCCTTTCTCTACATCCAAGTTTTCTTGAGATGCCAGTGTCTCAACATGGTTCTGGACGCGATCAGCTCCAATTTGGTTAGGTTCCAGCAGAATGCAAGCTATCTCGGTTGAGTCCTCACCATGAAACAGGCCTAGAGTTTGCACGGTGGGTAAGCCTCCACCTCGAGCACTCACTCTCTGAGCAATCCTTCTAGCAGCTGAGAGATCCGTGGACATAATTGGGATGTTGTACATGGCTACCCATTGATGAGCTCCAATCATAACAACACCTCTAGCTCGAGACACCACCTCTGGACCTTCATCGGGTTTGACTGGGACCTGCTCTGGTTGAGCCCACCCTGCCCACTGGATGCCCCTGAAGTTAGGCCGGTAATAGCCTAGCTCCCTCCTTATGGTGTCCAGTGCTTTGCCCATTGGGTGAGCAGCAGCATATAAATAAACAGGCACTGTATTCAAAAGAGACGAATCTAGAATTTTAAGTCAGAGAGCCGAGAATGAGTGTGAAAGTGTTTTCATATATATACATACAAAGATTGAGCCTAAAACAATAAGTTCAGTTGAACAACTCACAGAGCCTGCTCTAGATTTGCCTCCGACTATATTAGTTTGCATTTTCAAGTCACTATAGCATATCAATTGAATTAAAAAGAAAAAAGGTCATTTAAAGTAGCAAACTTTTTACTAACCTTGAAACCGGTTTCCAATATCAGCTCCAACTTTTTTAGCAAGCCAAGCAGCTTCATCCAGTGAAGCTCGCGCCAGTGGATGAATGAGTATGTCATCCACAACACCAAGGCGAGGATGAGCACCAGAGTGCTGCTCAAGGTTTATGGCGTCATAGGCAGCAGCAACCATCGCCACCACAGTTTGATGCAAAGGGCTGTAAATGGGACAGCCTGTGCTGTCATGAATAACATATGACACAAGAGTGTAGTTCACACGGTTGTAGTCGCGGTCCTGAAATTTGTTAATAATGACTGTTTCCGGATCAAGTTTGGCAGCACGCTCAATGGGCTCAAGAGCTTCTCTGTTGCGTGATTCAGATATGTACAGCTTGCAGCAGAGCAGCATCGATTGCATTACACTTTTCTTCTTGTCCTAACAAAATAATGACACTAGTAATTCATCAATTCAAGGTGATATGGTGCTTTCATGAAAATGTTTGTGTTTGTAGCTTTAATGTTATAACTTCTTACATGATTAATTGTTTTTCGTATATTACAGTTTGCAGTAGTTTTATAAGTGTATTTTTATATGTTTTATATGAGGTTCCATGACAATTCGGTAGAGTAAATGGGATAAGTTTATATGAGGTATCATGAGTGAAAATTAAAAATTATTACTATTCGATAGAGTAAATAGGATAAGTTTAAAAGAGGTATCATGAGCACAACAATTTGTTGGAGCTGTAAGTTGTCTAAAAAAATAGCTAGGTTGTATGCAGCATGAAATCCTATCTTTTTGTCATGATCTACAACCATGTATTCTCTTTTTTTTTTTTTTTTTTTTTACATTTGTAGCTTTAAAATCATGACCACCCGATATGATTTGCGACTAAATCAATAGGACATTTTACGTTGAATATAACATGAAATCCTACATCACTTTTAATGACTTGCATGCCACAGTTGTCACATCACTTTACCATTTTTTCCGCTCAACCCTCAAGATATTTTATTTCAATTTTTTTCATTAAACTCAAAAAAATCATTTCTAATTTATTATCACAATCAGGAACAATTTTTAAATACTGACGCGAAAATAACCTAAATCACCCAATCTTTTCTACAAAAATAAAAATAAACCATTAAACTATAGTCAATGATATTGAAAATTTATAATTTTGAACTTTTCGCCTCGCTTACCCCAGATAAAAATATTAAAGGTCAAATATTAAAACTTATTAACCTCGGAATTTTGTTCATGGGACCAGCGATGGGATTGGGCTACTTGGATCTTTTGAGCCCATCTTGAGGCCCAAATATTAAAGGTTCAGACAAACGAGAATCACGTGTCTCCCAAAGATATTTCCAGAAAGTGGACACGTGTTGTCCCCTGTTTTTATCTTAGTACACAGATTTTATATTAGTACACAGACAGAGAAAAAGAAAATACAAATAGCTCAATGATACTTCCTCCTTCTCAAATTAACTGTCCTTTTTACTAAAATTAATTATATAATTTTTTTTATTTTCTCTTTAATATAGCTTTTCTGATTATTATGTTCTTGACTAAAAACCTTTTGTCTTTTTAGAAACGCATAAAATAATAATAATAAAACAATAACAGGTAATTTTAGACGAAATTGACCCTGCCCTGAGTAAATACCCAAAAGAAATCTTATCTTTAAGCAATTTTATAATATTTTATGTGTAAAGATATAACGTATGGGTCTAACTCAACCCAAAAGCTAGCTCACGAGGGAAGGATTGTCCAAATTCATATAAATAAATCATCAGTCCATTCCCCAATCAATGTGGGACTTTAACCTACTTTAACATCATGGAATATACAAAATATAATAGACCGACAGAAATTTTTAAAAGAAAATAATGAAAGACATTTTACGTTGAAATTAGAAAATTAAAAAAAGTTTGACATTAGGAAGCTGATAAGACCAAAATGAAAAGAGAGAAAAAAAAAAAGAGTAATAGAAGTTGTACAGATATATCTAGAAAAGAGAAAATTGCAGAATCAAAGAAATGTTCATAACTTGAAGGGAGAGAGAGAGAGAGAGAGAGAGAGAGAGAGAGAGTCGTTACCTTGCAGTCTGAATTGGAATCCATTTCTTCTTTGTGTTTTTGCTTCTCAACTTTTGTGTGTCTTTGAATTGATGATGAAATAGTTCTTTCCCTTTTTTTTCTTTTTAAAGAATGATGAATTGAGAGGAGGAAGAAGGGTGTTATGTGTATAGTTTTACTGACTCAGCAATGATGGTGACACATTACAAATCAAATGTCCCCAATACAATGTTTTCTCCTTTTTATTTGATCATAAAGTTTTTAAAAGAAAAAAAATATTATTAAACATTATAATTTTAAATTAGAGATATTGTGTGTTTTATAATTTTTTTAATTGTGTAGATTTAAACATATCATAGAAAAAAATTAAAAATAAAGGGTTATTAAAAAAAATATTCTGATTGAAACGAATTAAAAAGAAAAGTAAGATAAATAAATGAAAATAGAGATGAGTAATAAATAATAGTGAGAAAATTATGTTCTCAGTCTTCTCGGAGAGATAATATTTATGTCACATAGTTCATATTTTAAATTTGTTACTCGATTTATAGCTCATATTTATATATAAGCACTTTTTATAAATTATTATTTATTTTTATATAAAATTAGTTT
>JACEIK010000217.1:24304-38843 GCA_018107945.1 Datura stramonium | reverse complement strand
TTATAAGCTAAACCAAACACCCTCATAGTATATTTTCTAATAAAATGCTTCACTTATGTATACCATTATGCGCACCAGTTGTAAACCTATCGCAATTTGCTGGATTTTGTATGAACTAGATGACGTGTCTGTCTCTTCATTCTTTTAACACGACTTCGGGACATGAACTCCCACCTTTACTAACAGAAGCTTTGGGTGGCTTGACATTATGATGGAAGTGTCCGATATCGGGTATGCAATAATTTCATATGCTCTTTCCAAAGATTCTTCGAAGATGACCTACCTCTGGAGACTCTATTTAACTCATTCTTTAGTATTATTCTAATGCCACCGATGAACAATGAATTTACGCATTTCTTTGTCACATCCCAAAATATCCCCTAAACGTGACTGACACCGGCTAACATCACCACCGGACGAACCAATTTATCCATTTCATTTACTCATTTATACAAGCAATGAGAGCAAATACGCAAGTCTAAACACATTACTAGTTATTAGATAGAAAATAGTGATTCAATGGAAACCAAAATCAATCTATGAAATTCAACAATCACTCAAATACTAAGTGTCTAGCCTAAATCCCACAATAAGACCATGGAGCATCTAATAGAGTTACATAAGTTTACCTTTTGGGTATGCAAACCCCAAGAAAAAAATATAAATAGATAAAGCTGAAATGATAGCCTCCATGAATCGATGCGAAGCCTCAGCAACAAAATCTACGTGAACGGACTCTTCAGCCACTAGTCTCACTCTCCACTATGGTATCTGCATAGACATACAAGTAAGAATGAGCTATATATAAATATAACTCAGTAAGATCCTTGACCTGCCACTTTAAATGCCCCTGGAACAAGTGTAAAAAAAATATATACAAACTCACCACAAGCACAAGAATTATATCATAATATAATCTTCAACAAGGTTCACACAATTAATTATCAAGAATACTATATATTTCAACACAATTTACGCTGAGGGCTTTTCATGAATGACATTTAAACAAATTACTCAACTCCACGATTCCACAACAACATACACAATGCTCAGTATTGTCAAGAAGCATACACAATGCTCAATACTATCAATAAGTATACACAATGCCTAGTGATATCTAGGAACATACACAATGCCCCAACCTCATGGATCACAGCCATATCACTCCACAAAATAATTATAATAAAAAGAGTTTTTGTATGCTTAAATATAAGATATACGCGGCTGGACAAGAAGACCACAAATTCTGTCAAGCACACGCTCGTCCCTACACATGGATCAGGCAGATAAAAATATTTTTTTTAAAATAGATTTGAAAAACAAGTATTCAAAGCTTAAAGTCTCACTTACCTCGAATTCACAGCTCAAGCGCACTTTTTAATAATTCAAAATTTTGCTCTCGATTCTCCAAATCGACTCAAACTACAAAAAAATGAGTTTAGAATAGTCAAAAACCTTTGGTAGACGTTTCCTTAATTTTTTAAACAAAAGTCAAATTCACGGTCAAAGGTTTGACTGAAAAGTCAACTCTGGTCAACGGGACAGAATTTTTGAACTATGACCACTAACAGATTCTCCTCGACGAGAGCATTCCAGAACATTAATCAAAATTAAATTTTGATAATGTTTGTTCTTTCAAATTGATTATTTGGGTTGAAGAACCCTAGGGCTAAACTTTCTCAATTATTCAAAATTTTCCCATGTTTCTACCTTAAAAACATTCTTATAATCATATAATAAATTCAAGTAAAAGATTAGGATCATTACCTTAATGATTTGGGTAGAAAATTTCTATCTTTCTCTTCTCTTTTCCTCTCTTTTTCTCCCTTTCTTTTCTTTCCTTCAACCGATTTCCTTTCTTTCTTCTTTTGCCGATTACGTTCCTGGCCTGACCAGCGAGCCAAGACCTTTTATTTTAAAACATCCTCTTCTTTTTTTTTTTAACCCTTAATCCATTTATTTATTTATTTTTAGGCTTAAATTACAAAATAACCCTTAATGAAAATTTAGGCTATTGCATTCTCCCCTTCTTAAAATAATGTTCGTCCTTGAACGGGTCTAGAATAAAATCGGTATTGTCAAATAGGTGAGGATATCTATCTCGCATATCCGCCTCGGACTCCCAAGTAGCCTCCTCGATTGGATGATTGTTCCATAACACTTTGACAGAAGCCACCTTTTTGGACCTCAAATGTCGCACTTGCCTATCAATAATAAATATCGGACCCTCCTCATAAGTCAAATTCTCATCAAGTTCCACATCCTCTGGCTGGATTTTATTACTATAATCCTGAACATATCGTCTAACCATGGACACGTGAAACACAGGATGGAAAACGTTCAATCTCAGAGGTAAAGAAAGTCTATATGCCACCAACCCAATCCGATCCAAAATCTCATAAGGGCCAATATATCTAGGACTTAACTTACCTTTTCGTCCAAATCTCATAACTCCTTTCATAGGGAAAACTTTTAGAAAGACTTTCTCACCTTTTATGAACTCCATATCACAGACTTTCTTATCTGCATAAGACTTTTGTCTACTTTGTGTTGTCTTAAGTCGTTCTCGTATCAATGTAACTTTCTCCAAAGCTTGCTAAATTAAATTTGGTCCTAATAATTGTGCTTCGCCAGGTTCAAACCATCCAACTGGTGAATGAAACTTGCGTCCATATAGAGCCTCAAACGTCGCTATCTGTATACTCGATTGGTAGTTGTTATTATAAACAAAGTCTGCCAAAGGCAACTAATCATCCCAATGGACACCAAAATTAATCGCACAAGCTCTAAGCATGTCCTCAAAGATCTAAATAACCCGCTCAGACTGTCCGTCAGTTTGCGAATGAAAAGCTGTACGCAGCTCACCTTGCGAACCTAATGATTTTTGAAAAGATTTCTAAAATCAGCAGTGAATTGTGCACCTCGATCAGACATTACTGAAATAGGCACACCATGAAGCCGAACTATCTCAAAAAGGTAAATATCTGATAACTACTTTGCGGTATTAGTAACTTGAACTGGTATGAAATGTGCTAACTTTGTGAGTCTGTCCACAATTACCCAAACTTAGTCGTGTTTCTTGAAAGTACTTGGCAATCCAACAACAAAATTCATAGTAATCCTCTCCCACTTCCACTTTGGGATAATCAAGTTTTGCATTACTCCCTCGGGTTTTTGATGTTCATACTTGACTAGTTGACAGTTTAAGCAACTAGTTACATGCTTCAAGATATCAGCCTTCATACCCTTCCACCAGTACAATCCACGCAAGTCTTGATACATTTTAGTAGCACTAGGATGGATGGAGTATCGCGAGCTACGAGTCTCTTCAAGAATTAGTTGTTTCACATTACTCACAATGGGAATACACGGCCTACAATGTCGACGAAGCATGCCTTTACTATCAATAGAGAATGACTTAGTGCCCCCATTCTACACTCGATCTCGTAGTCTAGCAAGATAGCGATCTTCATATTGGCAAGTTTTGACTTGTCCAGTTAAGGAAGATTGTACCACCATACCCGCAAGTAACCTGCTATCACGCCTCACCTTGGGAGGCATGACTGACACCTAATGCCACACTGGGATTTGGGTTGACCTGGCTGGGTATATACACCTCTGGTGCCTACCAGCGACTAAAACAAACTGATATATCTCGGCAGTAAACATAACCTCAGGACGACAAGGCCACACAACACCTGTAAAAGAAAATAGCTAACCCAACCAACATAACAATAAAAGGGATTCTATGTGGGCTGACAAGACCACCATGCTGTCTAGTTATAACATAATGAAAATAGGTAGTCATATTCAAACTATAGTCGATAAGGATGCTAACTGAAAGCTATACTAGGCCCCACACGACCAACATACAGAACTGAGCATATATAGGCCCCATATGGTCAACACGAACAACTAACTGAAGATTGTAGTCTACAGGCCTCTGAGAATGAAAATATTGTTCAGGACAGGGTCACAGCCTACCCAAATACTATACAATAAAATACAGATAACCTCAACTACTTGGCAACTCCAAATGAAAGGAGATGACCACTCTGCTGACTCTGAAAAGCTGCTAGGAAGTCCCAAAACCTGTCTGTCTAAACCTGCAGGCAAGTATGTCGTGCCCCACAGTTGGGTGTTAGTACAATATGTACTGAATATGTAAGGCAGTAATAATAGAAGCTGATAAATAAGTAAAAGTAATCAGCAAGAAGGGAAGAAGTTAACTTGTATGCTTTCAAACCATAACCTGCATCTAGTAAATCACTACACAAGTAAGAGCTGAAGCTGCACGACTATACATTATAAGTTATATCTAGCAAACAAGTATACAAACAAGAATCTAACCTGGCCCCATAAGCCTGGAAGGTACAATCATCACAGAGATAACTACCTAGGTCCCCTATAAGCCCCGACAGACGCGAATCAGTCTATATACCCCTATTAGTACCCTTGAAGTCCTGTAAGTAACTGTATCTGATCCATCTAGGCTCCTGTAACTATATCTGAGCCGTATGGGCTCCTATAACTGTATCTGAGCCATCTGGGTTCCTGGAATTGTATCTGGGCTATCTGGGCTCTTGTAACTGTATATGAGTCATTTGGGCTCCTGGAACTGTATTTGAGCCGTTTGGGCTTTTGTAACTGTATATGAGCCGTTTGGGCTCCTATAACTGAGTTCGGGCCTTTTCGCCCCTGAGACTGTACCCTAAGCATATGAAGCTCTATGAAGGGTCTGTAATTCCTTTACAACGTAGAAGAAGTCCATAAGTGAATAGACTTCAATATGGCCCCGTAGGCTTCACTTTAGCCCTTTCAAACTATATATAGCTCCGTAAGCAACACAACATCGTAGCTCCATAAGCGTCAGTAGCATCATAACTCCGTAAGTAGTTTATAGCTCCGAAAGCAGTTCGTACATCCAGCCGCCTCTTCGCTATCCATGGAGAGAGGCAGTACAAGATACGATCTACCCTAACCAGGGACACTATGTTACAATATACAAATCTAGTCATTCAAGAGGAGTATCTGGCCCCTCAGGCTTAACGCGACCACTACTCGCCCCTAGAATAGTCTGTATAGCCATCAACAGGCACACCCCATGTGCCTACACCTGACCAGAGGGTTCTAGTAATGATTATAATCTCTAACGGTCTAGACAGAATAGGGCAAGGTCTGGAGTGGCCTAAACGATACTCAAAAGGTCGTACTAGGACAATAATAGCTCATAAGAGAATAGTAAGGTCATAGACGACTAACTATTTCATTCCTCTATTTAGAACAACTATGGGGCTGCTACTAATCGGACATTCTTTGAAGCAGTCAACCTTAACTCTCCGCAGGAAGCTTACAATCATTCTTAGCTTGGGAGTAACACTGTGTACTACGGTTCTAGTCCTTTTAGACCTTACCCCAGTTTGCTCAGATTTCATATGGCCTCTCTGGGCGATTCATAGCCTCGAATGAAGGTATATCTAAACCTAGCCCGACACGAAAACACGGGAATGAGCATTTATAAGAGTCGCCGGGGGCGCTGGCCCCACATATGGTTAATAATAAGTTCCTTCCTTAGGGCATCAACTAGTCTTTCAAACTTATAAAAGCTTGGGTTATTTCCTGAGCAACCTGAAGGATAAGCTCTGAGTCGGCTGAGACTAACGGTCACTGATAGTAGCCAATCATATGCCAAGCTGTCGCTAGTTCACTAGACAACTCTGGCGCTATTAACTCAAAGATAACCCACCCTATCCATATTCTGGCCCTGGAGGCATCAAGGTACACTAGTGGCCCCTGGGTGAGCTTTTCTGTTTATATAGGCATCAAACAGAAAGTTATAACGCCCAGCTGCGCCCTAAGCTGTCCAACTTACCAAGTTAGGCCCAACAGCTAACCCTAACTTCTAAGAATTTGGCATGACAATGAAACATCAGGATATTTCTAAACAATAAATAAACAAACTGGGGAGATCTCTATGACACTCCTAGCGTTAGTCACACTGAACGTACCCTTTCCCGACAATGGATACTATGGTATAATCCCATTACATCTTATAACATTTAACCACAACATACATATTCATTATCTACTGGCAGTAGCTAATCACAAAAATATGAGATCATTATCTACTTTCGAAGGCATAGGTCGTATCACTGTACGACGAGAATAACTTGCCGAAGAGATAAGCCTTAACATACCTCAAATGCCGACTTTCATTAACCTAAATAGTTTCCAACTTGAAGCCAGTAATTTCACTCAATTGTAGCCTCCGCGCTGAGAGAATAAGGCTATTTCAATAGTAGGAATTAGAAAATAATGATATCTATCAAAGACAACAACTACAATTCAAACTTCATTCAATTCGGCCGAAAGCTTACAAATTCCCGAGAGTTGAGAAGGTAGAAATGCTTACCTATCACCTGTAGTCGCTTGGGACTTGATTAGAAGCGATTCCGACAACTTTTACTCCGGGGGGGGGGGGTCAGTACTCCGAGCAAATTTTTAAGAAATAACTCTGCAGGGATGTTCCTAGTAGGCATAGAACTCGTTATCCAAGATGAATTTGCATTTCAACGGAGTTTAACGACGTAATTCAGCAAGAAACGGAAGAAATAATAGAGAGAACCCTCGTGAAATCGCGTCTCTAATTTGGGGGAAATGTTTCATGACCAAAACTTGAACTTAACTCATATATATAGGTGGGAGTCAGTGGTCGGGGGGCACGGCGTGCCACCCAGCACGCCAAAATACGGGCGAGATGCGCCTCCTATCGCGCTGAGAGAGGGGCGCAACGCGCCAGCCCTTGCGCCGAGGGTGAGGCGTGACACGACGCCTAGGGTGCCCTACCTACGGTCCCGACCTTCCACTCGCTCAATGTCATGATCATATATTCACTCCCCGAGCCCTTTCTCACATGCATCGTATTTCAAAATTCTCAACATACGTACACACGCGTCGGTTAAATGATAGGAAATTACGAGGTGTAACATCATCTCCCCTTAGGAACATTCGTCCTCGACTGTAATCTAATCTTAAGAGACTCAACTATTTTTAACCATTGTCGAAAAAATTTCGGCATAGTCTTCTCTGTAATATGGACTATCCGAAAATCTGAAACATAAAAAATTCCAACATAGGCATTTTACAGGACACTACTTGCAACTGAGTAACACAGTTCCACCATATATGTAAGCAACTGATAATAATGGAAATAAAGGCAACTATATAACACCTGAAACTACCTTGCCTTAACTGCAACTGTTTGAGTTTGTACACTATCGTCGGAGAGCTTGGAACAACTGAGGATATCCAGACTTAATGTCATCCTCAGCTTCTCAATTCATCTAAGCTAAAACTCTTGTTCTTCTTTAATACTTTAATGGATCACATCATTGATTCTCAAGGTAGCCCTTACGGACCCAGTGATCTAGCATAACTGTTGGAGCCTCCACGTGCGACGACTCTTCTATAACCTAAGCATCCTCGACTGGGTCAATCAGAGAAAAGGTCTCCTAGGTGCTTGCGTAGTGTTGATAAATAGATTCTAGCCCCGACGATAACTCTATCTCAAAGGCCACTTGTTCGTTCTTCCGGAGGATCCGTTAGATCTTAGTGAATCTAGGGCTGGGCTTGCCCTTCTAGTTAGATCTCATAGTGCCCTTTATTGGAGAAACTTTCTAGAATACCCAGTCATTGCTGTAATCTCTAACTCCCTACACCATATATTAGAATAGGACTCCTGACGACCCTGGGCTGCCGGTACATATCTTCTAATGAGTTAAACTTTTTCTCTTTGACTGATGTATTATGCCTGGTTCAACTACCCCTGATTTTCTTGCTTCAGGTCATCATGTAGGGGACCTACACTTCCACCCATAACGCATCTCTAGCACCTAAATCATGTGCTCTGTTTGGCCCTTTTCCTAGGAATGGGAAGTTGTACTTAGATTAACTTGCGTCCCAATCCATTCTGACACCCTTTCCAAAACCTAACTGTGAGTTATGACCCTCTGACAGACTAAAATACGCAATATGGGGACCTCATATAGTTGGATTATCTCTTTAGTATTTAACTCAGTGTAATCTTTACCCGGATCATGATTCTGATCGGCAAGAATGAGTTGATCTCATTAGTCTTCCAACAATGACTCAAATAGGATCAAATTTACACCCAGTACGAGATAACCATACTCGTACTGACTACTTCCCACTTCCATGTAGGCACGACTATCTTCTGAATTAGACTGCCCGATTTCTGATTTCCAGCATATCCTTGTTGCCCATTGGATCTCAATGCCACAGTTCGATAATAGCCTTCTTCTTCCTATGCCACCAATGGATCTCTTTTATAACCCGATGCGTTTTCGTCAAACCCGGGTGGGAGGAATAACGGACATGATGTATCTTTTCTACAGTCTACTAAAGAAGCCTTGCCACATTTGGAACGCAGAGTTGACCTCTGGATCTCAAGACTCTTCCTCCCTATTATCTCATAGGACAATGACTCTTTCTGTTGGGCTTTATCTCTGGCTGCACTAGGCTAGGGTCTCCGTAATATCACTTCTTTTCTCCACAGCTAAAGGTGATGTCGCAGTGTTCTAGTTAACAATCTTGCTACCCTTTAAACGTTAGCCTAATACTCATTTCTTGATAATCAACAGTGATTCTAGGCTCTATCAGCCTACTACAACCCGGAGGTTATTTTGTTCTCCTCCAGAGCTAGATACTCGTGCCTTCCCCTTACTTCTTTAGGCAAAGATCTGTGGTTCATGCCCCATGCACCCTACTGGCAAGGATATTACTGGCCAAGTCTACCAACCTGTATCGTTTAGACATGCACTCGGGCTAATTTCACTCATATAATCTCTCAGTCCTTCGGCATAATAAACTGGGGCCGCAGCCAGTATTCTTCAAGTATTCAATACTGCCATCAACACATCGTGGTAGGATTAATCTCGTCCTGACCAGAGATTTACTATTGTTGGGGGTCTATTGCTTATGGGCTCTCACATATACTCGGCTGCTAGCAATCTTACCTGCCCTCCTGATTTACTACTGTGAGCGCTTGTGTGACTTATTTAAACACTAGGGGTCTTAATCACTTTCTAAAACTTTCCCGGAATCAACGATTCTAGCCCTCCTTTACTATTTTTTCTGGGCAACAATGCATTAATACCTACGCTCTCTGTCACACAGAGGGAAAAACTGGGAGGTCAGAAAAAATCCTATCATTTTATAATGGGTCTAAGGTGCGAAACTCAGCATACTCTAAAAGCTGGAGGTACAGACCTCACACAATCCTTCGCATATATCATGTAACCCAACATTAATTGTCGCCCCTGTCTAATTCCAAGAGCCTACTAAGTAAGCCAACTCATTTATATACTACACTCCTGACCTCCTGTTCCGAGGGTGTAGAAAAAAACTGGGAACGGTGCTGACATGTCTGTTACTTTATAAGGTTCCTGGTGCCTCGGGAGGATACTGGGGAGATTAAAAGACATATGCTTTCTCCCTTAGGCTAGCTGTCCCCCCAACTGTGGCACCTCACTGGTACCCTCTCCTGCTGTTGTATATAACTTGCGGCTAGCGAAAGTCTATCCCATATCAAACATTATTCTAGATAGATATAACAACGGGAGCTTAGGGACTCAACCCTATACAACACGGCTCTATAGCACGATCTGAGAAGTAGAAAGGGTAACCATACTATCATGCCTCATAGCCTTCTACTTATAAAATGTGATGCACAACACATTTATAAACAAAACTCTACTAGACACGACTTTCGGATTCCCTAGGATACGACGTTGCTCTGATACCAAGTTTGTCACGCCCCACCTTGAAAGGCACGACTGACACCTAATAACACACTGGGATCTGGGATGACTTGGCTGGGCATATGCACCTTTGGTGACTACCAACAATTAAAAATCAAGAAAACAAACTGCTATATCTCGGTATAGCACATGGCTCCTTCCAGACGGCCAGAAAAGTCAAATTCCAATTCTACTAGGAATAGAAGCTGCAAAACCCAATCCAAATCCAAGAAGAAACAACAAAGGATGAATTTACTATTATAAATACCGTCTCATAACATGTTTATGTGTGATATATATTGGAAGTCAACTATTAGTCAATTTTTAGATCATAGAGATTCATATTCCAGTCAAATTCATAGTGTTGAACAATTCAATTTGTGTAATAGTTTAGTTGGTAATTGTTGGAATTTCATTAAGTTCTTATGATTCAATATAGTCTAGGAGATTTGCTACTCAATTACTTATTTTTGTAAGTATTTCATTATGATTTACTTCTTCTATTTGTTTTATCATAAACATGAGTGGATAAATCTCTTAGGCTAGATTTGTGGGAACCATGATGAATTAACAAATGTAGGCATAATAAAACAGTGATTCTTGAATGGTGAAATGAGTGAATTCTTATTCTCTTTGTTTTAATTAAGTTTTAGCAGTTGCAAACAGTGAAACATGCTCGTATCTTCAACTTTCCGACCAAGGAGGTTGAAGTTAGAAAAAGAGAATAACAATGCAATTTGAGGTTAATAAATATCATCTAATTAACTTGAGCTCTAACCGAGGATAGTTAAAGTAAAAACTTATTGCAAAACAAAAATATACACATTTTTGAGACCGAGAGGAGATAGGTGGAAAGCATCCATTGTCTATTGGCGCATGTAACACATACACTTTGAGACCGGTAGGAGATAAGTATAATTCTTAAGTCGAGAAATATTATATCTACTAAACTTAAGTCTTACACAAAATTCATCAGGATAGATCACTAGTAAAAGCCTACTAACTTATGAAATCATAGGAAACTCAGTCCTAGCCTAGTTTCATCAAATTGATACAAACTCAATTATTCTTAGAATTAGTTTTCTTTTATTTGAGAACCCTCCTTCAAAAATATTGATTACAAGTTAGCTTATTTTCATCGTTAACATATTATTTCTTCCTATTCCTATGGGATCGACCCCAATCTTTGTTGGGTTACTATATTTAACAGCGACCACTTTATACTTCAATTGCGAGGTGTAATTTAAGCATGATCAGTCACGTGTCTTCATATTCCATCCACGTGTTCACAATAATTTCCTCCCATACACAGTCTCCCCGATTATTGGATACTTTGTTAAATTGTAATCAGGTATTGGAAAAGTTTATGAAATTTGATGGAAGGAAAGCAACTAAAACATTTCTTGTCATCCAAAAAGATGTATTTCCTAACATATTTAATTCTATTGCCATGCATCGCTTGAACATCAGTCTAAAAGCAATACATCAATTGAGATAATTATGTCATCCTCCTTCTATGGTGTATAAATACCACATTTTTCTTTAGCTCCCAATCTTTCAAATCTTTCCAATTTCCAAGATTTCCCTTATGTCCTTATAATTCCTCCTTTCCATCTTCAGAACACTAAATTGTCTAATCTTCATATCTTCAAACCTTCTATGTTTCAATTGTAATACCTCATGCATCTACATTAACACGTGATTAGTTAAATGGTGATAAATTGAGGTGAAATTGAGAGAAAAGGATACAAATGGACAACTATATTAAGGATACATATATGAAGGTGGTTGGACTATTAATTAAAGTACTAGTTAAAAGGAAGCCTTAAAATAAAAATTTCAAGTCAAAGAATGCCTTGTGGAGGATCACTTCAAGTGATACCTGATGTAGGGCATATTTACGTATTTATTTGCCATATTTTTTCATACTTAGCTATGTTTTGAGAACAAATTATGCATGTTTTCTTTGGTTTTATGTGATATTTTTGAAAAAAAACTAACACACATGATTAAATATTTTTAGGAATTAACGTAACGGATTTGGGCTTAATTGTGGTTAAAAAGAGCAAGTATGACAAAACGAAATTGAGGAAACAAGTATAATAGAAGATAACATCACACAGGTATAGCAGTGCTATGGCCTACGTGATGCACAGGCAAGGTTGGCTCACCAAGAGGCGCGAAGCACTGCCTTGCCAATGCACCAAGTTGTGCGGCACACAGGGCATGATGGATGACCAGGATTCCAGTCCTAGTTCGAGTAGGAACAAAAGATGCAAAACCCAAGCCCAATCCAAGAAAGAACAATGAAGGCTTAATCTACTACTATATATACTTCTTCTTAATATGCTTTAGGTGTGCACTTTTGGAGGATTAAAAACATTATGGAATTTAGTCTCAAGTTTGCAAAATTCATACTCTACGAATTAGTGCAATTACTTAGTGGAATATTTATTGGAGAATTCATCAAGTTCTTGTGATTCTTCTTAGCTTTGGAGATTTATTAAACAATTTCATACTATTGTAAGTATATTATTATGATTTCTTTTATATCTTATGTTATTATTTTCTCAAACATGAGTTGCTAAATCTCTTAAGCTAGGGTTATGGACACTATGATGGATTAACGAAAGTAGGCAAAATAAAATAGTGATCTTGAATAGTGAATTAAGTGGATTATTATTCTCGTCATTTTAATTTTTAATTCCTATATCTTCAACTTGCTTGACCAAAGAGGTTGAAGTTAGAAAAAGAGAATAATAGTGGTAATTTGAGGCTATCAATCCTCATCTAATTAACTTGAGCTCTAGCCAAGGATAGTTAACCCAAGACATATGGTGAGGGAAAAATATACACATCCAAAGTCTGAGAGGATTTAGGTGAAATTCATCTATGTAAGTCAAGAGACGTTAGATGAACTTAACTATTAGTCCTACACAAAATTCACCAGGATAAATCACTAATAAAATAAGCCTTGTATGTTATGCAATCTTGGGGAATGCAAACCTAGTTTTGTCTCATTAATTTGATAACAACTCAACCATTGTTAAAAGAACTTTTTCTTTTTATTTGCAATCTCCCTTTCGAAATATTGACTACAAGATAATTTATTCACTGTTAACATATTATTTATTTCCTATTCCATGTGGGATCGACCCCAACCTAGTTGGGTTACTATATTTGTCAACGACTGTTTTATACTTTATTGCGACATGTAATTTGGGTGTGATCAAATTTCATGTCGTTTCTAGGAAGTACGATTTAGAAATAGTTAATTGATGTTTAAAGTCTTCTTGTAGTTTTTTATTTCCTACTTTACATTTTATTGTTGTCCTTAATTCTTTCATGTGTAATGGCAAGAGTCATGCCGTGACGTTAAATAAGGCGCTTCTTGGTAGGAAAACCAAGGGGTATCTTAATGAAGTCTGAGTAATCAAGATACCCACGTCGTGCTGCGATGTTAAACCATGCATTGCTTGGGAGAAAACTCAAGATAACTTAGTTTCTGTCTTAATTTTGTGAATTTTTAGATTTGATTTATGTGCTCAAGTGTATAGGAAGAAAATCTCAAATTTAGCAAGGGACTCCGTGACACAGAGAAAAACCTCTGCATCGAGGTCCGAGATGGGGGGTAGGTTTTCAAGTAAAATTTTTATCCCACAGACGACGAGGACTAGGCCCAGGTAGTTTTTATTTCACTCTTTTTGCTTGTGCTTTATTGTTTTAGCACCGAGGATAATGCTATTGATTAAGTGTGGGGTGGGAGAAGTAAATTTTCTAGTTCATAATGGTCCTAGATTTTTTTAGATGTATGAGTTGAGTCCTACTAGCTTGTAGTGTTTCTGTTACATTTTGAGTTTTATTTTTATTTGGATTCCCCTAATTTTTATTTTTGATACTTTTCCAGTAGATAGTCCTTTAGAACCGACTAGAGGGTCTAGATTTTTTTTTGAAGTCATAGTCATGACTGTTCTTGATGATAGATGGATGATGACTGTCTTAAGGGAAAATTAGTCATTAGGAGAACAAGAACTTGAAACCTTACGAACTATAGGTTCTTCACTTAGGAAATCATTGAGTCTTCGTCAAATACACTCAAAAATACATGAAAAGATAGAAACACTTAAACTTTTGGTACTTGACTCCTATGCCTGAAAATTTGCACTCAATAATGTGAAACATTCAATATGATATATGTGTTTATGTAATCTTGATTGTCATTATTGAACCATTTGTGTCAATGTGCGAGTGAGATTTTTATTGTATACTCCATGCTTGAAATTTGATGTCTGAAACTTGCCCGGTGTGTGTGAAAAACGAAATGAGAATATTGTATCTAGGAATCTATTTGTATCAAATTTTACCTACCTTGATTGCGATTATCCTAGTTAGCCATTTTAATCTGTAGCCTATTCTTTTAATATCCATATTACAAACTTAATCTTTTTTTGTGCTATTGACTTTTATTTGATCCAGATGATTTCTAAAGCACTTTAATTCAATATTTTGCATAAAAGAAGCACAAGTGGATAAAAGAAGGGTAAAGCTAAAGTGTGAAAATCAGATGAAAAGAAAAGGGTGAAAAATGCAAAACATGGAAGATGATGTTAGTAGGAAGACAAAAAGAAGAAAAAGATTAGAAAAGAAAAAAAAAGAAAGAATGAAAGTATGAAAAGAAAAAAATTGTGAATGAGCTTAATAGTGAAAAAATTCCCTACTAG
>JACEIK010000217.1:5494-23878 GCA_018107945.1 Datura stramonium | reverse complement strand
CCAGTACGAGTCGTAGTATGTGGGTACGACCCATGATCAAGAGTCGTAGAAAGTCTTTGGAGTTATCCAGTGATTGATTATATGGGTGATGGTATCACTTGTCGGATGGTGATACAGATCGTAGTAGGATTATGGAAATATTTAGAGTATTGGAGGTTTTGGACTTGGTCAGTATGGGAGGATACCACAAGTCTTAAGAGGATTGTACAACTCGTGGTACGATTCGTGACAGCTGACAGAACAGTTTTTCTTGGAAATTCATTAAGGGTATTATCGTAAATCCTAGGCTTCTAAGTCCTAAACTACATCGTTTTAAGCCCTGAAAGAAGTGTATTAAGGGAGCAATTTTAATTAATTCAACTCCCATGCATGCAAGTTTAGAGGGTTCCATTGAAGATCAAGCCTAGAATCCTCCAATTCTCCTCCAAATCTCTTGGGCATTCAAGGTCAAGTTGAGACCAGATATGTAGACCCATGAATGAGAGTTTCCTTTCACTCTCATGCTCAAATTTCTCCTCAAGTTCATGAATTCAAGTGTATGATCCTATGAGATTTTTACCCAAATTTATGAAGTTCTTTATGATTTATTTATGGGTCAATTCCCTTCATGTTTCAAAGAATGTTTTAAGATTCATGGGCTGATTTTATGTACTTAATTGATTACAAATTCATGTTTTCAAATTTTGGAAAATTATGCCCAATTATGCAAGTTCATGAAAAATTTAGTTTATGATTGATGAGTTGAAGTATGATGAAGTAACTAGCATGTATGTATGTTTACAAATTACCCATATACAAATCTATGATTTTGATTAGTGAAGTCTATTTCAAGTATGCATGATCTTCATATTTTGTGTAATTAATGAGTTGGTAATTTACCAACTCATTAGGCTCTTAAGCATGAGCTTTAGCTTAGTTTTCAAGTCTTTTAGTTGGATTTTATGCTTTTTTTGCCTTTTTATATGCAGGTATCTGATTTGAATAAAAGGAGCATGAATTGGAGCAAAAAGGATGTAATTCAGGTGAAAATCGGCGTTCCACCGGTGAAACACCGGTCAATCATAGGAAACCACTAGCTTGATGAGGAATTGCAACCGATGGCCCGCATATAGAAACCGGCGATCTGCCGGTTCCATCGCCGACAGATGCTGGAAATGGCTGGACTGTCACAACTCGAACATAGACCTGAATCGAGACATGGGACAAAGAACCCCGAGAGGCTCCAAGTCGACCCATGACATGAACATAATATCTAACTCATACGAATAAAGTGGAAGATCAAACATAATTAACATAGCGGAAGTTTGAAAATAACATAATATCTGAATACATACAAATGTCTGAAGTTGAATACATACTATGTATAAAAAACCTCTAATATTGGCGAGTTGAAGGGACAAGACCCCAACTAACTCACTAAAGTCTGAAATTGAAAATATGAAATATAACTGATAAGAAGGGCCCTCGAAAGATGAGGACTCACCAACTCTGATCGGGAAGTACTAACACGGGGAATTTGGCTAGCAGCGGGACTGAGTCTGGATATCGGAGCCTGTATCATAAAACGATACAACATAGAGTATGCGGTCAGTACGTGAAATGTACCGAGTATGCAAGGTAAGTAAAAATGCTAAGTAAGTAAAATCATAAATCATGCATATCATAAAACATAATCAAGATAAGATTTTGAGAGTAGGGCTTACATGCTATTTTTTGAAATCATGATCTGAACATAACTGAACATCATAATTGAATCAAATGACCAAAAGTTTGAAACTGATAATCATGAGTAAAACTGAACATTGGGTCAAACCTGCTGAAAACATAATATCATGACTGATGAACATGCATAACTGAAATTATGAGGAACATTGGGAGACTCATCATATAACCGATATTACCACGATAGATCTTATGTGGTCTCAATTATCACACTCATGTGGAAAGAGCCGTCTAAAGCTTTGCTAGGTCTAAGGATGCTACCTTGATATCGATATCAAGCTGAAGGCTCCTTGGGGGCAGGGGAAGCTCACAAGGGAGGTCCCTAATAATCTTAACATACCTATGTTGGCGCGTAGTTCTGAGGCATAAGGTTGACTGATCCTTAGCCTACTTGGTGCTAGACACTACTCCAAAAATATGCATGTGCTCTCCTTCATTTTTCTACGAAGCTGACCATCGTCTAGTGGAGAAGCTGAATAATAACATATATGCATAATTTGAAATAATAGCATGAGGGGCCTTGGCTCAAACCATACCACAATATAAACATAATTGGGAGTCTAGACTCCAAAACCATGTGGTAAGCTAATTACATGAAATCATAAAACATACTTGATCATATGGGCTTTCCCAATACTTAACATGCTTGAAATCAACTTGATTCTCTTGAAAACATGAACATAGACATGGGTAATTCAAATCATACTCTCTTCATAAACATCTCATCATGCTTGAATACATATTTCATATATCTCGACTCTCATAAACTTTCATGGATGGGCATCATAATTTGTAGAACTTGAAAACATAATTTATAATTGAAACAATAGTAAAACCTGCCCACTAATCATAATTCAACATTAGAATCATGCTTAGATCATACCCATGATTAAAACTTAGGAAATTCACATGTTGGGTAAAACCCCCATAGATTTATCAATAGAATTTTCACGAATTGAGAGAGAATTGGGCATTGGTGTGGACTATTGCACCCATTCATAGCCTTGCATACCAGAAGAGATCTGATTTCAGAACTTCCTTGATTGCCTAAAGAGAATATGGGGAAGAACTTTGAAGAAACTAGGCTTGATCACCTCTTAAACCTCTAAGCTTGCATGCATGAATTAGAATAGACTTAGAATAGCTTAACCTTCTTAAAACATACTATTATGAGCTTAAAACAACGTAGTTTAGGCCTTAAAAACTTAGAAATTACGTAAAATCTCTTAATAAATTCGCAAGGAAAAACACACTGCCAGTCCCAACGAGGGACTGGATGACTCGTGCCCTGGACCACGACTCGTGGTATTCCATTCATCACCTTCACTGGAAAAAACTCAATAATGGTCACCATGGGGGACACCAAGACTCGTGCTATACCCATCGATTCATGGTGATGACCCGTTAGGTACAATGCCATTTTCCTTCATCCTTCAAACCTCCTTTGACCACGGTTGACCTAACGAATCGTGGGGCTGACCACGAATCATGGTCACCCCAAATCTAAAATTTCTAATCATGGTCAAACACCTCCCCACATGTCACTTAGCGACTCACGGTGTTCCTGACGGGTCAATGGACGACTTGTCCTGTGACCTTGTACAGAAATTTCTGTTTTTCTCTATTTCAACTCCCGAATATCATATTAGGGTTTTTGGGGTATTACAATATCTCCCCATTGGGAACATTTGTCCTCGAATATGGGAAAACATACTGAAAAGTAGAGAATTACAATCATCATACTCAAATACTGAACATACATGTTGAAAACTAACAGAGTGACTGACTCCGAACTGAACTTCATGACTGAACTGAATTCCTGAATCACACATACACTCACTGACATAAAAAAACTGGGGTACATGAACTAAACATGAAACTGAATAGAGTACTAAGGAGGAACTGATATCTCAAGCTGAAACTGAGCTTGAAGGGAATGGATGTGGGTATTTAGCCATCATATCTGCTTCGGCTTCCCACGTAGATCCCTCAACATATTGGTTCCTCCACAAAACCTTAACGGAGGCTACTTCTTTATTTCTTAGCTTTCGAACCTGACAATCAAGTATTTATACTGGAACCTCCTCATAACTAAGGCTATCTTTCACCCCGACACTGTCCACCTGAACAAACAGAGCTGGATAACCCAAACACTTCTTTAAAAGAGATACATGGAAAACTAGACTAACTGAAGCTAATTCTGAGGGCAACTCCAACTCATATGCTACCTTGCCAACCCATTTCACTATCCGGTACGGGCCAACATAACGGGAACTGAGTTTTCCTTTCTTTTCGAATCTCATCACTCCCTTCATGGGAGACACCTTTAGAAACACCCAATCATAGACTTCAAACTCAAGATCCCTCCTTCTCACATCCGCATAGGACTTTTGGTGACTGAGCTGTTTTCAACCTGTCCCTTATAATTTGAACTTTCTCCATAGCTTCATGGACTAAATCTGGACCTATCACCGCAGCTTCACTGACTTCAAACCAACCAATAGGCAATCTACATCTCCGCCTATAGAGAGCCTCAAACGGAGCCATCTGAATGCTGGAATGGTAGTTGTTGTACACAAACTCAATGAGAGGCAGATGATCATCCCGATTACCCTTGAAATCAATCACACACACTCTCAACATGTCCTCTTGAGTCTGAATGGTCCGCTTGGCCTGACCATCTGTCTTCAGGTGAAATGTTGTGCTAAGCTTGACTTGAGTACCAAGTCCCTTCTGAAATGATCTCCAAAACTGGGAGGTAAACTGAGTAATCCTATCTGATATGGTGGACAATGGCACTCCATGCAACCAAAATAACTCCCGAATGTACAACTTAGCATAATCCTCCATTGAATCGGTAGTTTTGACTGGTAAAAAATGAGCTGCCTTAGTCAACCTATCCACAACCACCCAAATAAAGTCATACTGTCGGTGAGTGTGAGACAATCCTGTAATGAAGTCCATATTGATCACCTCCCACTTCCAAATAGGGATACTAATGTCTTGAAGCACCCCTCCAGGTCTTTGATGCTCAACCTTCACCTATTGACAATTTGGACACTTAGCCACTAATTCTTCTATGTCCTTCTTCATGCCATTCCACCAATAGATTTCCCGTAGGTCACGGTACATCTTGGTGGCACCTGGATGTATAGAGTATCTGGAACCATGAGCCTCATGCAACATCCGATCTCTCAAATCACCAACATCCGGAACACACAAACCACCCTGATAACTAAGCACACCATCTCCCCTTTTTGGGAAGACCTCCAGCTTCTGATTCTGAACAATTTCCTTTAACTTTACCAAAATAGGATCCTCGTCTTTTCTATCTTTAACATCAATCACTAAAGATGATTCTGATCCATTCTGAATAATAACTCCACCATAGGTTGAGTCAACCAGATGAACTCCCAACCGTGCAAGCCGATGCACATCCTTACTAACTCCTTATTGTCCTCACCTACATGGGACACACTCTCTATAGAAACTCTACTAGGAGCATCTGCTACCACATTAGCCTTGCCTGGATGGTAAAGGACACTCATGTCATAATCCTTGAGTAACTCCAACCAACTCCTTTGATGTAGATTTAGATCCTACTGGTAAAAACATATTGTAGGATTTTGTGGTCCGTAAACACATCTACATGGACCCCATACAAATAGTGTATCCAAATCTTCAAGGCAAATACTACCATCGCTAGTTCGAGATCATGAGTCAGATAATTCTTTTCATGGACCTTCAACTGCCTAGAAGCATAGCTATAACTTTATGGTGCTGCATGAGTACACACCCAATGTCGATTCTTGAAGCGTCACAATACACCACAAACCCATCGGCACCCTTAGGTAGGGTTAACACTTGTGCTGAGGTCTTCAACTCTTGCAAACTCTTCTCACAAGCCTCTAACCATTGAAATTTTACTTTCTTGTAGGTCAATTTAGTCAATGGGGCTGCGATGGATGAAAACCTCTGGACAAACCTCCAAGAGTAACCAACTAAACCCAAGAAACTCCTGATGTTTAAAGGACTCAATGGTCTAGGACAATTCTTCAGTGCCTCTATCTTTTGAGAGTTCACCTGAACACCCTCACTTGACACCACATGACCCAAAAATGCCACTGAGTTCAACCAAAACTCACTTTACTGAATTTAGCATACAACTGACAATCCTTCAAAGTCTGTAGCACCACCCTCAAATGAGCAGCATGCTCCTCCTTGTTTCGAGAGTATATAAGGATGTCATCTATGAACACAATCACAACATATCCAATATGGCTTGAACACTTTATTCATCAAATCCATAAAAGATGCAGGAGCATTTGTTAGTATAAAAGACATAACTACAAACTCATAGTGACCATACCAAGTTCTGAAGGCTGTTTTTTGAATGTCACTCTCCCAAACCTTGAGCTGATGGTATCCGTATGTTATACCCCGAAAGCCCTAAGATCAGACCCAGGAGCTGATAAAGAAAAAATAAGATTTTCTATACCAGGTCACTAAATGAGTCATCCTGTGACCCGTTATAATGACCACAAGTCGTTAAGTGACTCATGGTGAAAAGGTTTGACTTGTTGGAAATTTTCAAGTTGGGGTGACCACGAGTCGTGGTCAGCCCCACGAACCGTTAGGTCACCCGTGGTCAAGGATGGCTGAAGGAAGAGGAAGTATGGGACAGTACACTTAACAGGTCCTCACCACAACTCGTTGAGAATTACCACGAGTCGTGATGTCACCCGTGGTGACCTCCCCTGGTATTCTGGCAGTGTAGAGGACGAGTGGTAACTACGATTCGTGGTCACCAGTAATGACTCGTGATGTTCCCTGTGGTGAGTTCCAGGTAAAGCTTTGGCAGTGCACTTGACAACGACTCATGGTCAGAGGTAACGGCTCGTCCAGTCCCTCGTTGGGACTGGCAGTCTGTTTTCCTCTGCGAATTTAGTAAGGTCATATATGTAATTCCTATGATCCTAAGGCCTAAACTACGTAATTTTAAGCTATGAATAGTGAGTTTTAAGAGGGGTAAGTTCATTCTAAGATATTCATATTCATAAATGTAAGTGTAGAAGTCTAGAGAGGTGATCAAGCTCAATTCCTTCCAAGTTCTTCTCAATTCTTCCTTGGAAAATCAGAGGAGTTATAGAATCAGATTCTCTAAGATATGTATGGTTATGAATGGGTGAATTTGTTAACACCCATGCATAATCCCTCTCTAATTCATGAAAATTTATATGTTGATCCAATAGGGTTTTAACCCAATGCATGAATTTCCTAAGTTTCTACCATGGTATGATCTAAGCATGTTTCTATTATTGAATTATGATTAATGGAAATGTTTTACAATATTTTCAATTATAATCATGTTTTCAAGTTTTATAAATTATAATGCCCATCAAGGAGAAGTTCATGAAAGTTGAGATCTATGATGTATGTTCAAGTATGTGGAGATATTTATGAGAAAAGCATGTTTTCAATGTTACCCATGTCTATAATAATGTTTTCAAGTTAATCAAGTATTTTCACGCATGTTTAAGTATTGGGCAAGCCCATATGTTCAAGTGTGATTTATGATTTCATGAATTAGCTTACGACATGGTTTTGGAGTCAAAACTCCGAATTATGTTCAGCTTGTGGTATGGTTTGAGCCAAGCCTCCTCATGTATGATTTCAGATTTTATGTGTATATGATTATTCAGCTTCGTCTCTAGATGATGGTCAGCTTCGTTTAAAAATAATGGAGAGCATATGCATGTTTTTAGGAGTAGTGTCTAGCACCGAGTAGGCTAAGGGTCAATCAACCGTATGCCTCAGAACTATGAGCCAATGTAGGTATGATTAGATTATTTGGGACCTACTTTGGAGCTTTCCCCTACCCCAAGGGGCCTTCATCTTGATATCGATATCATGGTAGCGTCTTTAGCCCTGACAAGGCTTTAGACGGTTTTACCCCTTGAGTGTGATAGTCGGGACCATGTAAGCTCTATCGTGGAAATGTCGGTTATATGACGAGTCTCCCATTGTTCCTCATGATTTCAGTTATGTATGTTTATCATTCATGATATNCTAAAGCAGGTTTGATCCAATGTTCAGTTTTACTTATGATTATCAGATTGCAGCTCTGGGTCATTCGATTCAGTTATGATGTTTAGTTATGTTCAGATCATGATTTCAAAAAATAGCATGCAAGCTCTACTCTAAGATTCTTATCTTGATTATATTTTATATTCTACATGTTTTAATGATTTTACTTACTTAATCGATTTTACTTTTCTTGCATACTCGGTACATTCCACATACTGATCGCATACTCTATGCTGTATCGTTTTATGATACATGCTCCGATCTTCAGACTCACCCCCGTCATTAGCCAGTTCTCCGGAGTTAGCATCCAGTCTCAATGGGTGAGTCCTCATCTCCCCAGGACCATTCTTATCAACTATCTTTGTATTTTTAGTTTTCAGACTGGTTGGGTTAGTTGGGGCTATTGTCCCATCAACCCATCAGATATGTTAGAGGCTTTCAAACTTTACGTAGTAATCAGCTTGTCGTGTATGATGTAAAATATAGTTCTGATGTTATCGTGTGTTCAGACTTCCACTATTATTATTATGTTGATCTTCCACTTTTATTGATTTAGTTTGAAGTTATGTTCATGCCATGGGTCGACTTGGAGTCTCTCGAGGTTTCTTGTCCCATGTCTCAATCCGGGCCTATGTTCGGGTCGTGAAAAACTTGGTATCAGAGCATTAGGTTTTGAAGTGTCCTAGGGTTTTTGAGAGCCATGTTATGTAGAGTCTTTTTTCATGGGTGTGAAGCACGCCACACTTTTGACGAAGAGGCTACGAGACATTTAGAAAATGTTCCCTTGTTTCATGATATATGTCGTGCGGTGAAATGTATTTATATCCTTCTAACTCGTTCTATTCGTGATTGAAGAATCATGCCTCCCCGCAAGGTTAATGACAGAAGAAATTGAATTTGAAATGGCCACGAGGATGACAATGGAAATGGGCACCAACAGGCCCTACCAGCCCATGAGCACCATGCACCGGAGCCGTTTGCCCATGCTGAATTTAGGGCAGCCATTGAGATGCTAGCACAGGCCTTTACTGCCTAAGACAACCAACAGGAAATAGCACATGTCCTGCAGAATGGGAATGCAGTGACAACGAGGATTAGAGACTTTCTGAGGATGAACCCTCCAGAGTTCCTTGGATCGAAGGTGGATGAGGATCCATATGATTTCATTGAGGAGATTTTGAAGATCACCCAGATTATGGGGGTGAGTGGGGAGGAGTGTGCTGATTTGTCCTCATAACAATTGAAGGGGGTCGCACACATTTGGTTTAAACAGTGGAAGGATAGTAGGGCAGTCGGAGCAGGCCCTATCAGTTGGGATGAGTTTCATGTTGCTTTCCTAGATCGGTTCTTCCCTCGTGAGATGAGGGAGCTTAAGGCGGCCGAGTCTGTGAATCTAAGCAAAGAAAGATGATGGTCTATGAGTATGCCTTAGAGTTCACTCGTCTGTACAAGT
Organism: Datura stramonium; assembly: GCA_018107945.1. NCBI lineage: Eukaryota > Viridiplantae > Streptophyta > Magnoliopsida > Solanales > Solanaceae > Datura > Datura stramonium. Next base: position 14,616 of record JACEIK010000217.1, on the reverse strand, counting down.
ACGCCCTAGAGTTAGTGGTTGATCAGAGGGCTCGAGTGAGCAGGTTTGTTCATGGGGTGGCGGACTATCTTGACAAGGATTGCCAGACTGCGATGCTTCATCAGGATATGGATTTACCTTGGATAGTCTTGTACGCCCAGCAGATAGAGGCAGTGCATGTGAGGGATAGAGAGGCCAAGAGGGCCAGGACAAATAGTTCTGGGTTTTATTAATAGAGACAGGTGGTGGACACCGTCAGCAGTCCCACCAGACATTGTTAACCCAGGCATTGTCGGCTATGAGTGTGCCATCCAGATCTAGGCACGACTAGAGAGGATGAGCATCAGGCTCTAGAGGAAAGAGCAGCAGGCCCACAAATTCCAGTATCCCAGTTTGCGATAGTATGGCCATAGGCAAACGGGTCAGTGTTTGGTGGGTACAGGTGCTTGCTATGGGTGTGGAAAGCCGAAACATATGCTCAGAGATTTTCCAACAGCTAGACAGGTCCATGATAAGCGGCGGAAGCCCAGCTTCTAGTTCAGCAGCTCCACCCGCATGCCCAGCCCAGCAGGGGGAATCTACTAGCAAAGGTGGCGGTCAACACCAAAACAGATTCTATGCCCTAGCATCCCGCCAGGAGTAGGAGGTCTCCCCGGATATAGTCACTAGTATGTTACGAGTTTTCCACCTTGATGTATATGCTTTGTTAGATCCAGGGGCTACTTGGTCTTTTGTGATGCCCTATGTGGCTAGTAGTTTTGGAGTCAGTCCTGATATCTTGTTAGAACCCTTCTCAGTCTCTACTCTAGTGGGTGATTAAGTTGTAGCTAGACGGGTGTATAGAAGTTGTCCAATCACAATCCTTTAGAAAGTCACCTTAATAGATCTAGTAGAGTTAGGCATGACCGACATTGATGTTATCCTCAGCATGGATTGGTTATTTGCATGCTATGCCTTAGTTAATTGTAGAACTCGAGCAATAGAGTTTGGATTTTTGGGCGAGCCAGTCTTAGAGTGGAAGGGTAGTTCAGCTGTGCCTGTAGGTCATTTTATTTCCTATCTTAAGGCCAAAAAGATGATTTCTAAAGGTTGTGTATACCATCTAGTTAGGGTTAAGGATGATATTTCCAAGACCCCAACTATCTAGTCAGTCCCAGTAGTATGTGAGTATCCAAAAGTCTTCCCAGATGATCTATGGGGAATCCCTCCCAAGCGGGAGATTGATTTTGGTATTGACCTTCTTCCCGATACGCAGCCTATATCTATTCCTCACTACATAATGGCTCCAGCCAAGTTAAAGGAGTTGAAGGAGCAGTTGAAAGACCTTTTAGATAAGGGATTCATCAGACTGAGCAAATCCCCATGGGCTGCACCAATTCTCTTTGTTTGAAAGAAAGATGGTTCTCTTCATATGTGTATCGATTACTGGTAATTGAAAAAGGTCATCATCAAGAATAGGTATCTGCTCCCCAGAATTGATGATTTGTTTGACCAACTTTAGGGTGCTAAGTGCTTTTTGAAGATAGATCTCAGATTCGAATACCATCAGCTCAGAGTTCGGGAGAGTGACATCCCGAAGACAACCTTCAGGACTCGGTATGGTCATTACGAGTTTGTAGTTATATCTTTTGGACTAACGAATGCTCCTGCAACTTTTATAGATTTGATGAATAGGGTGTTCATGCCATATTTTCATATGTTCGTGATTGTGTTTATCGATGACATTCTGGTATACTTTCAGAGCGAGGAGGAGCATGCTGCTCAGTTGAGGGTGGTTCTACAAACCCTCAAGGATCGCCAATTATAAGCTAAATTCAGCAAGTGCGAGTTTTGGTTGAACTCAGTGGCATTTTTGGGCCATGTGGTGTCAAGTGAGGGCATAAAGGTGGACTCTCAGAAGAAAGAAGCGGTAAAGAATTGGCTAAGATTGGTGAATCCTTCAGATATTAGGAGCTTCTTGGCTTAGCTAGTTACTATCAGAGATTTGTTGAGGGATTTTCATCTATTGTAGTGCCATTGACCAAATTGACCTAAAAGAAAGTGAATTTCCAATGGTCAGATGCTTGTGAGAGGAGATTCCAAGAATTGAAGGCTCAACTAACCTCAGCACCGGTGTTAACCCTACCTGAGGATATCGATGGGTTTGTGGTGTATTGCGATGCTTCCAAGATCGACCTTGGTTGTGTATTGATGCAACATGGTAAAGTTATAACATACACTTCCAGGCAGTTGAAGGTTCACGAAAGGAATTACCCGACCCATTCTTCAATTGGTGGCGGTGGTATTTGCTTTGAATATTTGGAGATACTATTTGTACGTGGTCCATGTGGATGTGTATATGGACCATAAGAGCCTACAATATGTGTTTACCCAGAAGGACCTAAATCTCCTCCAAAGGAGGTGGTTGGATCTACTCAAGGATTATGATATGAGTGTCCTTTACCACCCATGCAAGACCAACGTAGTAGCAGATGAACTTAGTAGACTCTCTATGGAGAGTGTGTCCCATGTAGAGGAGGGGAGGAAGGAGCTGATGAAGGATGTGCATCGACTTGCAAGGTTGGGAGTTCGCTTGGTTGACTTGACCGATGGTGGTGTTATTGTTCAGAATGGACCAGAATCGTCCTTGGTGATTGATGTAAAAGCTAGACAAGAGAAGGACCCTATTTTGGTAAAGTTAAAGGAAGCCGTTCAGAATCAGAAGGTAGAGGTCTTCTCCAAAGGGGGAGGTGGTGTACTTCGATATCAGGGTCACTTGTGTGTTCCGGATGTTGATGATTTGAGCGATCAAATATTGCATGAGGCTCATGGTTCCAGATGCTCCATACACCCAGGTTTCACCAAGATGTACCGTGACCTACGGGAAGTCTATTGGTGGAATGACATGAAGAAGGATATCGCAGAATTTATGGCCAAAGTGTCCAAATTGTCAGCATGTGAAAGTGGAGCATCAAAGACCGGGAGGTGTACTTCAAGACATCAATATCCCTACTTGAAAATGGGAGGATATTAATATGGACTTCATCACAGGGTTGCCTCGCACTAGTCGACAGTATGACTCCATTTGGGTGGTCGTGGAAAGGTTGACCAAAGCCGCTCATTTTCTACCGGTCAAAACCATTGATTCCTCAGAGGATTATGCCAACTATACCTTCAAAAGATAGTTTGGTTTCTTGGAGTGCCCTTGTCCATCATATTAGATAGGGGTACTCAGTTTACCTCTCAGTTTTGGAGATCATTTTAAAAGGGACTTGGTACTCAAGTCAAGCTCAATACAACATTTCATCCGCAAATTGATGGTCAGGAAGAGCGGACTATTCAGACTCTCGAGGACATGTTGGAGTGCGTGTAATTGACTTCAAGCGTAGTTGGGATGATCATTTTCTTCTTATTGAGTTTGCATATAATAACAACTATCATTTCAGCATTCAGATGGCTCCGTTTGAGGCTCTCTATGGGCGGAGATGTAGATTGCCTATTGGTTGGTTTGAAGTCGATGAAGCTGCGATGATAGGACCAGATTTAGTCCATGAGGCTATGGAAAAAGTTTAGCTTATACGGGGTAGGTTGAAAATAGCTCAGAGTCACCAAAAGTCCTATGCGGACGTGAGAAGGAGAGAGCTTGAGTTCGAAGTTGATGATTGGGTGTTTCTAAAGGTGTCTCCCATTAAGGGAATGATGAGGTTTGGAAAGAAAGGGAAACTCAGTCCCCGTTATGTTGGCCCGTACCGAATTGTGAAACGGGTTGGCAAAGTGGCATATGAATTGGAGTTGTCACACCCCACCTTGGGAGGCATGATTGGCACCTGATTCCCTACTAGGACCTGAACTGCTGAGCTGACTGAGCCAAAGCACCTCTGGTGCAGGGCTGACTCTAACTCTGGAATCAAGAAACAATGGGCTATATAGCGGTTATAAATACAATCCCCGGCCGACAAGGCCTATAGCCCCTGTGAAAATAAACAGCTAACCAGAGACAAACAATCATAGGGAGTTCTATGCGGGCTGACAAGGCCGCCAATGAACAACTAAACAAGGACCCACACGGCCAACATACATAATCTAAAACACATATGGGTCCCACACGGCCGATATTATCTAACCACAGGGAAGTAACACAATCTGCAAGCCTCTAGGAGTATAAGATGGTCGGGACAGGGCCCCGACCTACCCATACTGTACAAACAAAGGAATAAACCTCTATCACACAAGCCCCGGAAGAAGGGAACTGACGGTTCTATACGGCTGACTGGAACTACGAGGGACCTGCTCCTCGTCTATCTGTACATGCAGGCAAGTAATGTAGCGCCCCAGAAGAGGGCGTCAGTACAATATGTATCGAATATGTAAAGTAATAGATAAGCTGAATAGGACCGGAAAGTAAATAAAAAGAAGAGTCGAAAGATTAACCTGTACGCCTGCTGATTCGTAATCTGCATCTAACTGACACTACATGTACATAAGCTAAGAATGCATACTTACACATTTATGCACTACAACAAGCAGACAATAATTCATACAAGAACCCCACCTGGCCCCCATAAGCTGGGAGGTACAATCAGCACGGAATAACTCGTTCAGGCCCCCATAAGTCCCGGCGAGCATATCTCAATCTATATACCCCTACTCAGGTGTCTAAAACTCTACTAGTACTGTAGCTAACCTACCGGTCCCCTGGGTCTATAATTGGGCCCGCTTGGTCCGTGAACTGTAGTTGTGTCTGAGTCTGAAGGACTCCTGATCTTTACACCCCGGGTGTAAACTCTCGGCGGGGTGTGTGTATAAGGCCAACCACGACAATATGAGGATCTGGATCCCCATCTTCGTCCCTTGCGGACGACATGCCGCACCGTAGAGCGACGTATCCTCGCCCCTGGCGGGTGAGCGACACAACTATTAACCTTGGGGCGGTCATGGAAGGCTTCTAACTGAGGGAAACCCCAACCCAGGTGCTATATTGACACATCAATCTATCTGTATAAAGAGAGCGTATCTGGCCTTCTAGGCCTAACGCTAACGCTACTCGCTTCTGGGATAATCTGTATGGCTGTCTGCAGGCACGCCATGCTCCCACATTTGATTAGAGGATCCTGATAGTGATCATGATCTCTAATAGTCTGGGCTGAATAGAGCGAGGTCTGAAGTGGCCTAACAATACTCTGAATGTCCGAATTGGACATCTATAAACAACTACTTTATTCTTCTAATTAAACAACTATAGGGCTGGGCTTGGTCGAACTTGCTTCTACGCGATCGACACCCTGGTCTTCCATAGGTAGCTTACCGATCTCCTTAACTTGTGATTAACACTGTACTAGCAGAGTACTACTGACTCCTTAGGCCTTGTCTGAATCCACTCGGATCTATATTACTATTTTGGGAAATTCTCAATCTTATAAGCAATTCTATATAGACTGGCCCTCTCCTGGCACTCTGTACCTGAATACCTTATATGAACCGGCTAGGGTGTTGGCCCGTCACTGACTAATGATGTGGACCCCTCCTTAGTGTACCCACAGGTTTATCTGACTTGGACGACTGGGCTGGCTTGCTGGCGTCCTACATGATAACTGTTAGGTCGACTAAGACTGACAATCACTGATAAGGCTAAAGGGATGGCGGGCGATCACTCAATACACTGGAAAACCTTGGTGTCGCTAACTCTAGAATATACCTATTCTGTTTCTATTTCTGGTTCTAGAACGTGCAATAACGTCAATGACCTCTGGGGATGCTTTCCTGCCAATACAGGCACCAACTGGTCGTTAGACCGCCTAACTGCGCCCATACTAGTTAACCAACTGATTCAGGTCAATAACTCTTACGAGCTTTTGAAGTCTAGGCCTGGAAACAAACATATAAGTCTACCATCATAATAAACTGAGAACTAAAAGAGTTTCTATAGCGTTCATAACGCGAATCACATTTAACCTGCTCCCTTTTAGTGAGGGGTCCTGCAGTATGATTTGTATATGTTTTCTAGCAGCTAACCATAATTTATGTAACTGTAATCCCTATTATCAGCTACTCGCAACATATTTGATATTTATATATGTATATCAAACAACTAGTTACAACACATCGAATTCCAATATAATGGTAGCAACCGTCTGCAGCATCTGAGATCGTTATTTCTATTCGAGAACATAAGTCGTAACACTGTACGACAAGGATACTTGCCAAGAGTTAAGCCTTACATACCTCATTTTCCCTTTTCTGACTAACTGATGAGTATCAGCTGGTATTCCGCTGTCCTTCTAAACTGTAATCATATTAATGGAAGAATAGGGCCAACTTCGTTACTGAAAAAAGACAACTTTATATATATATAGTAACTATATTTCAACCTATCGAAAGATGATTGAAAACTCATAATTTATCGGGAATTTAGAAGGGAGAAATACTTACTTTAGGCACGTGATCGTATTGACACTAGTTTGAAACAATTCCATCAACTTAGGCTCGGCGGGATGACGATTCGCCGGGCGTATTTTTCGAAAACAACTCCGCAGCGATGCTCTTTGCAGCCTTATATTTCACTATCCAGAGTTAATTTGGATTTGGATGGCGTTTAGTGGCGTAATGGGATGATTTCCCAATGTTTTCCTTTGTTCTCCCCCTGTTCTGGCCGTGATTATTTGGATAATGATCTAATTTCTAAGTGTGAGGCCTTTATATACTTGAGGCAGCAGACAAAGCAACGTGGCACGCTGCCCATCGCGCTGATTCTTCTCCATGCCACGTTGGCTAACGCGGAGGAGCTGCTCCGTGCCACTTTGCCCCTCTAGGCGGCTTGGTTCGGCCTCCTCCCGCGAAATCCTGACTTTGCACTTGTTCGGCCTTTCCCCCAGCCCTTTCCTCGTACGTATGGCACTCTAAAACTCTTAACTAACATACGAATAGGCAGATTAAACATTAAAAACTTACAGGGTGTAACAGGAGTTGACCTCAGAATTAGCTTTCATCTATCCAATTTTCGATGTATCACTCTTAAGGAAGTGTTTGGGTGATCCAACTCTAATTATTCCGGTGGACAGTGTCAGTGTGAAAAACAACCTTAGTTGTGTGGAGGATCTGATGGAGATATTGGATCGTCAGGTTCGAAAAGAAGTAGCTTCAATTAAAGTTTTATGGAGGAATCAGCATGTTGAGGGAGCTATGTGGGAAGTCGACGGAGATATGATGGCTAGATACCCACATGTATTCCCTACCGACTCAGTTCCAGCTTGAGGTATTAGTTTTTTCTCTAAAACTCTTGTCAGTTTCATGTTTAGCTCATGTACCTCAGTTTCTTTCATGTAAATGGATGTATGTGGATCGGAAATTCAGTTCAGTCATGTAGTTTAAATTGGAGTTAGTCATTCCATCAGTTTTCAGCTTATATTATCAGTATTTGAATATGATGATTGCGTTTCTCTGCTTTTCTATATGATTTTCAATATTTTAGGATGAATGTTCTCAAGGGGGAGATATTGTTATACCCCAAAAGTCCTAAGATTAGACCCGGGAGTTGAAACAGAGAAAATAGGATTTTCTGCACCAGGTCATTGAACGAGTCATCCTGTAACCTGTCAGGATGACCACGAGTCGTTAAGTGACTCGTGGTGAGAAGGTTTGACTTGTTGGAAATTTTCAAGTTGGGTTCACCACGGGTGTGACCACGAGTCATGGTCAGCCCCACGAGCCGTTAGGTCACCCATGGTTAGGGATGGCTGAAGGAAGAGGAAGTATGGGATAGTGCACTTAACGGATCCTCACCAGGACTCGTTGGGAATCACCACGAGTCGTGGTGTCGCCCGTGGTGACCTCCCCTGGTATTCTGGCAGTGTAAAGGACGAGTGGTGATCAGGAGCCATGGTCACCAGTAACAACTTGTGATGTTCCCCGTGGTGAGTTCCAGGTAAAGCTTTTGTAGTGCACTTGACGACTATGGTGATGACTCGTGGTCAGAGGTAACAACTCGTCCAGTCCCTCGTTAGGACTGGCAGTCTATTTTCCATTGCAAATTTATTAAGGGCTTATCCGTAATTTCTATGATCCTAAGGCCTAAACTATGTTGTTTTAAGCTATAAATAATGAGATTTAAGAGGGGTAAGTTTATTCTAAGCTATTCCTATTCGTGCATGCAAGTGTAGAAGTCTAGAGAGTTTATCAAGCTCAATTCCTTCCAAGTTCTTCTCAATTCTTCCTTGGGCAATCATAGGAGTTATTAAATCAGATTCTCTCAGGTATGTAGGGTTATGAATGGGTGAATTTGTTCACAGCCATGCCCAATCCCTCTCTAATTCATGAAAATCTACATGTTGTTCCTATGGGGTTTTAACCCATTGCATGAATTTCTTAAGTTTCTACCATGGGTATGTTCTTAGCATGTTTCTATTATTGAATTATGATTCATGGGCAAGTTTTACAATATTTTTAATTATTATCATGTTTTCAAGTTTTATAAATTAGAATTCCCATCCATGAGAAGTTCATGATAATTGAGATCTATGGTGTATGTTCAAGTATGTGGAGATATTTATGAGAAAAGCATGTTTTCAATGTTACCCATGTCTATGATCATGTTTTCAAGTGAATCAAGTATTTTCACTCATGTTTAAGTATTGGGAAAGCCCATATGTTCAAGTATGATTTATGATTTCACGAATTAGCTTACCACATGATTTTGGAGTCAAAACTTCGAATTATGTTCAGCTTGTGGTATGGTTTGAGCCAAGGCTCCTCATGTATGATTTCAGATTTTATATGTATATGATTATATCTCTTCGTCTCTATACGATGGTCATCTTCATTGAAAAATGATGGAGAACATATGCATGTTTTTGGGAGTAGTGCCTAGCACCCAGTAGGCTAAGGGTCAGTCAACCCTATGCCTCAGAACTATGAGCCAACATAGGTATGATCAGATTATTTGGGACCTCCTTTGGAGCTTTCCCCTATCCTAAGGGGCCTTTAGCTTGATATTGATATCATGGTAGCGTCTTTATCCCTTACAAGGCTTTAGATGGCTCTGCCCACTTGAGTGTGATAGTCGGGACCACGTAAGCTCTATCGTGGTAATGTCGATTATATGACAAGTCTCCCATTGTTCCTCATGATTTCAGTTATGCATGTTTATCATTCATGGTATACATATATAT
>JACEIK010000216.1:530356-549567 GCA_018107945.1 Datura stramonium | reverse complement strand
CCCTTTTTTTTTTTAAAGATTGATAGGCTTTATAGACTGAACAACTATGAAGTCAAGAACCGAAGAAACCCCATTTTCCGTAGCCTATGGTGTCGAGGCGCTGATACCAGTAAAAGTGGGAGAATCGAGTGCCAGATTCAAATAAATTAATGAGGAAGGAAACAATAAGGCTATGCTTACGTATATGGATTTGTTGGATGGATGTTGAAAAATAGCTCTCATTAGGATAGCAGCTCAAAAGCAAATGATGGATAAATACAATAATCGGCGAACTAAACTCTGATTTTTCAAGATCAGTGTACTGATTAGTTCATCATTGATGAACTCTAATTGAACATCATGAACACATAAACCAGAAGCAGAGAACAAGATGAAATGAAGAACAAGAAGAGATGAATATTGATCAAGATGAAAAGAGATCATATGATCTTTATGATATGAAATCTTCCTTTTATTAGAAGTCGGCGAGGAACAAGTTCAGTTTCAAAAAGTTTGATATAAAAGTCATCTGAGTTTGGTGTCATAATGGAAGACCATCTAGCTCCTGAGATGTAACATTAGGTGCACAACATAGATCAGATTGGAGTAACTCAAACTATTAGCCGTTACATAATCGCCGTCAGTCGTTACTCAATGGTGATAATGAGAAACTAATAGGCTTTAAGAAAACATATATTGGGAATTTTATCCCTCAATAAGTAGCTATAAATAAGGCCTTGCCGATTGAAAGGGATCTACATTTCATTCTCACATTAGCGTTATACTAGAGTTAACAAAGCTACTAAGCTCTTAAGTTCTCAGTGTTCTATATTATATTTTTCGGTGTCATTGTTAGTCAATTGAGCATCGATTTTTTGGAGTCATTATTAGCCAACCGAGCTTCGATTTTTCAGTGTCATTATTAGTCAATTAAGCTTCAATTTTTCAGTGCCATTGTTAGTCAACTGAGCTTCGATTATTCGGTTCATTGTTATTCAATCGAGCTTTGATTTTTTGGTGTCATTTTGATTCATATTGTTCAATTACTTTTTTACCGCTTATTCTCTTAAGTTAGTTTATTGCAATTTTATTATCAATTCAAAGCACGTGTCCTTAAACCATATATACAACTTCAATTGTATTATTTTAAGGGTAAACAATTTGGCACCTACCGTGGGACTTACTCTTTTCAACTTTTTACTAACTTGCTACGATTTGTGCAGCGTAAACTTCATCAAAGCTATGTCTGAATCGAGCTTAATGAACAAATCAATGCTAACCAGGATAGCGAACGAGCGTGTCTGACTGGTGAGTAGGTTCCGCAAGATTAAAATGAAGAACTTCTTGTGGACTCTTGGGCCCTACAAGAGGATGGAACAACCATTCCTCATGGACAAATACCCAACAAAACACTAGGGGTCGGACCCCTACTGACACGAATGACGAGGGAGCTGCGATTTGGAGGAAATAATGGAAATCCTGACAAAGAGTGATCAAGGCAAAATAATACGTTTCCTTGAGAGAGAAGAGTGAGATTTAACTCAACTCAAGTTGCCTATCGAAAATAATATGAATTTGAACACCCCAACAACACTTAATGGAGCTCCGATTAGGGGATCACCTTGTTGGTTGTCCCGAATGCATCGGGTACCGATAATAATTAAGTAGGCTGCTTCAGAAATGAGTCTGAAAATGGAAATATACCTGTAGACCCTTTTCAGGCCGAGTTCTTGAAGTGCATAAAGAAAATTCATTCTTGAATGGATCAGATTCTGAGTGAATCTATGATTCTAAAAGGACCAAATTCTAAAAATTATATTTAATTGTCATACAAGCCAAGTGCAACACCAAATTTGATTCCTAAAAAGTTCAAGTTATCGGATATACCTAAATACAATAGGTCCATAGATTCTCAGCAGAAAATTATTACATATACTATTGTTTTCAAAGGAACAACTTGCCACTAGATGAAATCGAGTCCATACAAGTCAAGAAGTTCGATGAAACTTTGATCAAAGGGGCTTTAACCTAGTACTCTTTGATACCCAAAAATTCAATTGATTCTTTTATCATGCTTGTAGATACTTTTATCAAAGCTCATACTGTGGCTCGAAAGGAATAAGTCATGAAGGAAGATATTTTCACAATAATGCAGGGTAGTACAGAATTGCTTCGAGAATTTGTGCCCAGGCTCTATAGGGAGAGAATGATGTTGTCATCGGTATTGGATGAATAGGCGGCGAAGGCTTTATTTATCAGCAGAGCATTTAGGTGAGAGGTAAAACAAGTTTGGAGTGGTTGGAACTTCCAATCATTCGACAGGTTGGGTATGGAAAAGCAAGCTAATCTGGGCTGCAGTAATAAGGGTTTGCAGAATAGCGAGGCACCATCTTATCAGTCACCGACTAAAAACACATATGCCCCAAAATCTCAAATTATAATTTCAATGTTAGTCATTCTAATCTAATTGCGGCATTGAGGAACATAAATGAGGTTAGATGGTCAAAATCAATACAGTCAAAACACAACCAAAGGGATGCAAGTTTGTGGTGCAAGTTTCATGGTATGCATGGACATGGAATCGGGGACTGCAGGCACCTCCGAGATGAGGTAACCAACTTGCTCAAGGATGGTCACTTGAATTCTTGAGTGATCGAGTCAAGAATAATTATGAAATAACCATGGACGGTGAGGACAAATCAAGATCCCCTCTACCGCGTTAAACCATCAATGTAATATTTAGAGGGGTAGAGGTCAATTGAGTGACATTTTTGGTAGCAAAGAAGACAAATGTGTCAATTACTTGTGATAAAAGGGAGCAAGAAGTATTGGATATAGATGTGATAACTTTTGATGATGAGGATGCAGATGGCCTCACACTCCCACATACTGATGTTTAGTAGTCTCTTTGAATATTTTAGATTTCGAAATTAAGCATTGATTGACTTGGGTAGCTCAGCTAACATCATACACTTAAGGATCTTTGAGCAAATGAATTTGATGGAAAAATTTATTTCGTCCATAAAGTTGTTAACTAGGTTAAATATATCAAGCGAGATGACCTGGGGTGAGATAAAGTTGTCGACTTGCACCGAGGGTGTAGTGGAGGAAACTTTGTTCAAAATGGATGGAGATACGGAGTATAATTTCATCATCGGGAGACCGACAACATGAGAGTGGTCCCCTCCACCTTGCGTCAAGTTATAAAGTTTCCAACTCTGAGTGGGGTAAAGGAAATCTGAGGCCAATAGACCATGGCGTGACATGTTTGTAATATCCACGACAGGTGTTAAATAAATGAAGATCATCAATCTACATTTACAGGAATTGGATCCTTCCCTTGACTCGTCCTAGGAGAAAATTAACCCGAAGTAAAGTTAAGGGAGAGTTACCGGATTAGCATCAACTACCTAGATCCTTTAATGTCATGAAAGATACCAATGCCATAGAGTTAATATCAAAAAATCTTGAATAGATCTAGCAAGTCATCCTTTATATCAAATTCCCTAAAAGATCAAAAGATATACCTGGGTACGGGCTTGCGTCCCGAACTCAGGCCCGAAATAAGTGAATTTCTTAAAGCTAACTTGAATTGTTTTGCCTGGTCATGCTTAGATATGACAGGTATACAACCTTAAATCATGACCTGTATGTTGAGTCCGAATCCCAGGGTCCCTTTAGTGGAACAGAAGGACCCAACTGAAAGAAATTGGAGAATTGGCCATTTGACGGATGCTAACACAAAACTTATTGGCTCTCGTCGCATGCATTTAATGAATTTGATTTGTGGTTTCAAAAGGTTGCAGGAATAGTACAAATAGAGGCCACATAACATCAGACGAGCTCTTAAATATGAAAATATGTGTTGCACTCTTTTCTCCTCAATCAGTTTTTCCCCAATTAGTTTTCTCTGGCAAGATTTTTAATAAGGAAGCAATATATAATGTATTTCAAAAAGTGTCATGTGTTCTAATGGTTTTTAAGATATTCATAAAGGAAACTATAGTGTCCATGAAAGATTTAGTTTGATTTTTTGTCCATATGGAAGAAAATTACATGTGCCAATTTACTCGGCTAAAAATTGAACTCGGAGAGCAACCAAAATTTGTGGAGGGCAAATTTTATATTTAATTTTTCTTTTCTTATTTTGTGCTTGGAGGCCAAGTTTGGTCATATATAAAAGGATGATCATTCTTCATTGTAAAACCATCTAAAAAAATATAAGAAATACATTGTAGGAGTAGAGAGTAAGAGAGCAATTCTCTTAGGTGTATTTTAGACTTCTCCACTTTCTTTGTTAATAATATAAAGACAGTTGTTCTCTGGTGGATGTAGGATCATTCTAATCTAAACCATGTTAAATCTTGTGTTTTTTCTTTAATGTTTTTGCTAATAATTGATATCAGAGCCAATGTTCTATCTGAGTATACTCTACGGTTGCAGAACAGTCTGAACTTCCACATCAGAAAAGAATTACTTTGATTTTCTATATTTCCAAATACTATATGTAGTAGAGTAGGAAGAATGAGTAACGATGAGTTCCATGAAATATGAAATTGATAGGTATAGTAGGCGCAACAACTTCAATATCTGGAAGATCCAAATGATGGCGTTACTGCAGAGGGAAAGTTCAATCCATGCTATTGATTGAAAGTACCCCGATGGCATATTAAATTTTAACAAATAGAAGATTGAAGGGGATGAATTAAGTGTAATCCAACTGTCCCTTGCACCTAACGTGCTCTGTGAAGTGAGCACAAATACCGAAGAGACGGCCAAACAATTATGGGATAAGCTGCAAGGATTTTACCAAGATCAATCGGTGACAACAAGGATGTTGTTACAATGACGTCTTCACACATTTAATATGGATTCAGGTACTTTGTTACAAGACCATCTAGATGCATTCAATAAACTTATCATGGACTTACAAACTGTCGGAATTAAAAAGAATGAGGAGACACTTACATGTGCTTTGCTATTTTCATTGACTTCAAAATATCGTGATATCGAGAATTCAATAACGTATAGCAAAGAGCCTATTACCTTTGATCAAGTGCGGCAAGCACTTAACTCTTGTGATGTTTGGAGGCATTTTGAAGGAGACAAAGATGATAAGCTAGTGGGCTCTTTGTGAGAGGCTGAACTAGCCAACAGGGAAGGAGCAAATCAAAGCATAGATCAAAGTCTCGTGTGAACAAGAAAAATTCGGAGTGTTGGGGCTGTCAAAAGAAGGGGCACTTTGAACGAGATTGCCCTATGTCAAAGTCCAAAGAAAAGGCAAGTGCATCCATTATTAAACAGGTACATGATTCTGATAATGAATATGTACTAACAACATCATGCAATAGTGGAGTCTATGGCAACAAATGGGTGTTAGAATCTGGTTGTACTCTGCATATGACATTCCGAAGAGATTGGTTCAACAACTATTAGAAAAGTGGAGGAACCGTAGTAATGGGCAATAATGCAACTTGTAAAATAGTTGGCATTGACTCAGTTCGGGTTCGCTGCCATGATGGAATCGCGAGGACTATTACAGAAGTCTGTCATGTTCCTGATATGAAGAAGAATTTGATCTCCCTGGGTACTATGGATAAACAAGGCTACAAGTACATGAGCGAAGAAGGAACTATAAAGGTGACTAAAGGTTCTTTAATCATGTTGAAGGCCAAGCTGGAGGATGGCCTTTACACAATGGTAGGAAGCACCATTGTTGGTTCTGTTAATGCATCTACAGTGCAGTTATCTAATGATGATAAGGCAAGATTGTGGCATATGAGATTGGGTCTTATGAGCGCATGAGGACTAGAGATGCTGAGCAATCGTAACCTTTGAATGGTGAGAAGATCAGCATACTTGAATTTTGTGAGCACTACATTCTAGGGAAGCAGAAGACGGTCAGCTTCAGTACTGGCAAACATAAGACAAGAGGCGTGCTAGACATATCCATTCAGATTTATGGGGTTCCAAGCTTCCATCGAAGGAAAGAATGCGGTATCTTCTCACATTCATTGATGATTTTTCAAGAAAGGTTTGGGTGCATTTATTTAAGGCAAAAAGTGATTCTTTTGAAACATTTAAAGAGTGAAATATTTTAGTTGAGAATCAAATGGAGCGAAAAATCAAATATCTTTGCACAGACAATGGCTTGGAGTTTTGAAATGAAGAGTTTAATGATTTCTGCAAGGTTCATGGGATTGCAAGACATAAGACGATAGGCACACACTATAGCAGAATGGAGTTGCTGAGAGGATGAACAGAACTCTTTTTGAAAAGGCTCGTTGTGTGCTCCTACAAGCCAAAATCTCCAAAGTGTTTTGGGCTAAAGTAGTACACACTGCTTCTCATATTGTCAATCGATCTCCAGTATCAGCGATTGAATTTAAGACTCCGGATGAGGCATGAACAGGTGAACCCTCTAACTATTCATACTTATGAGTATTTGGGTGTCCAGCTTATTATTATGTTAATGAAGGAAAGCTTGAACCAAGGGTTAAGAAGGCCATATTCGTAGGGTATGTGGATGGAGTAAAAAGGTACAGGCTTTAGTGTTTGTCTTTACTCAAATTTGTAGTTAGCAGAGATGTTACCTTTGATGAATCCTCTATACTTGATCCTCGTAAAGTTTCTATGGAGTTGTCAGGAAATGAGAACAACGAGCAGGTGGAGCTTCCGGTGGAGTTTACCAAGGAAAAGGATCAAGAGACTTAAGTTGATGAGTCAAAATATTTATAACTTGAAGAACTTGTTGTCAATGAACCATACATAATTGCGAAGGAAAGGGACAAGAGGCAGATACAGAGACCGAAACGCCTTATAGAGTAAGAAAATCTGATTGTATATGTGTTTGTAGCTGTAGAAGAAGAGATTAAGGATCTTGAGCCCTCCTCGTATGTTGAAGCAACTTCTTGAAAGGATGTTGTACAATGGCGGTTAGCCATGACGAAAGAAATGAAGTCTCTTCACAAGAATCAGACATGGGTTTTAGTTAAAAGGCCAAAGGGAAAGAGGACAGTTGGATGAAAATGGGTCTATAGAAAGAAAGAAGGAATTCCAGAAGTGGAAGATGCTAGGTTCAAGGCAAGATTGGTAGAAAAGGGTTTCAGTAAGAAGGAGGGAATTGACTATAATGAGATCTTCTCTCCAGTCATGAAACATAGCTCAATTCGCGTGCTACTAGCATTGGTTGCACAATTTAACTTGAAGCTTCAACAGCTTGATGTAAAAAATTCTTTATTACATGGTGATCTAAAAGAGACAATCTATATGGATCAGTCTGAAGGTTTCCTAGCTGAGGGAAAAGTAGATCATGTATGCCAACTGAAGAAGTCTTTGTATGGTTTGAAGCAATCCCCTAGACAGTGGTACAAGAGGTTTGGTGCATTCATGACTACGCATGGATTCTCAAGGAGTGCATTTGGTAGCTGCGTGTATCACAAGAAGATGTCTGGTAACTCAATGATTTATTTACTATTGTATGTTGATGATATGCTTATTGTTGCTAACAACATCACAGAGATAAATAGAGGTGTGCAAATTTGGGTCAAACCAATAACCTGAACCGATAATTTGATTATTGGGTTAATAGTTTGGGTTATTAGTTTAATAGTTCGGGTATCTATTGCAATTATATAATTATCAGCTTATCGGTTCGGGGCTCGGGTTGGCCAATTTTTTAATTGGATAACTTAATAATTCGATATCACAATATTTAATTATAATTATATCCCTGCTTTGACTAATGACTTAGGGTTTTAGATACATCTCATTCTCTATTCAATATTCATTCTTCAATACTTAATAGCCATTGCTCGCTATTAGCAGTTTAGCACAAATGATAAGCATTAACAGCAAACCATCTTAAGCTCTTCACCTTGCTTGATTCCAGAAGTATTTAGATGATCCTACCGGCATTGGCATGCTTCCTCAGTTTTCGTTAGTCTACTTTCTCCTATAGTTGTAAGTGAACCACCTAATAATAAGTAGAGAAAGGTACTCGCCAGTGGCCTCTGTCTCTCAACCTTTCTCTCAGCAAATAAGCAGTAATCTGCTAAAGTTGAGAGGATTCCAACTTTAGCAAATAAGCAGCCGCGCTGGCTGGTGTCCTGCCGGCTGGCGCGTCGTGTTGTCCCTGTGCAGCCTGGCCTTGTTCGACCTGATTTCCGAGGCTTCTCTACACACGCCGTACTCCCTTTATTTATCTCAAATCCACGCGTATGCTTACTATTCATCAACTTTCACAGGGTGTAACAGGATCAATAATCGAGACTTCACCATCCTATATTATTTGATGACCACGTGCGCTTGGGAGACATCAAGTTCCAAATTAAAAGATTATGAACAAAAATATTTGTGAAGGTAATATCATAATAAAAGAAGTAAAAATGAGGTAAAGAAAGTTAAAAAAAAGAGAATTATATTGATAAAGGTCAAAAAGAGTAACATATATTACATAAATGCTTACTATTTTAGAGAACCGGGAAGAGGAGCAGAGGAACTAGAAGTCAAAATATCGAGAGCGAGATCTCTAGGTTCAACATCTCCTTCTTTTTCTTCAAAGGAGAAACTGCTTAGACTAGCAGGACTTTACCGGGAAAAAGAAGGAAGATTGTCACGGGCCGCAACCTTTAACTCCTAAGCTTCAGGTATCTTGACATCTATATCATTCATGCCCATTTTTTTTAGAGTATACCTCCAAACACTCTAGGTTGTGAGCTCAGATTCAAAGCCAAACGATCCTCCTAATCTATAAGATCAGCTAAAGCTTTATTCCTCTGTATTATAATATCATGGACTTCTGAGGTTAAGAACTCTATGTGCTAGTCTGAGTCATTCATGGATGAATTTTTCTTCTCGATTATGCCATGATAATGATCCTATCAGTAGTCATTTTGCTTCCTCGGTGGTCATCTCAACATCCTTAGATAAAAGTTTAGAATTGAGCCATAGAAGTTCGGTCTCTAGAAGAGACTCCCTTTGAATGCTCAACTCCAAAATATTTTTGAGTCCGATGGTACTCTTTTAGAGAATTCAACTCATTGAGAAGTTGTTCAGCATGCAAGCTATAAGCCTCTCTTTCCCATTCCCTAGTGTAATTCTTGTAAAACTAATGCATGCTCTTGTTTAGTTTTCTCAAGATCGACCTTCAAATTAGCAATTTGGCTGGTGAAGACTATTTCCTTCGTGCTCCTAACAAGCTCGGCTTTTAAAGCAAGAATCTCATGTTATTGCAAACTCAATTGAGCTTTTAGTTCCTTATTATTGCAAAGGTTGAGTTGAAAACCTTTATCAATCAAAATTTCAGCCAAAAAATGGCAAAAATAGAGATCGATTATCTAATTCAAAATATTCGAAAGTTAACAGGAAGTCAAAAACATACCCAAGTAGTGGTGTGCATTCCCTCATTGAAGAGGTAGTATCCCGACATATCTTTTATTTTCTTCTTATCAAGATCAGAGATCAATGGGCAAAGATAGTTGGCAACGCTAACTTACCTAGAAAGGAAATTTGTATCGGCTGGAACTATTACTAGATCAGATAGTGTTTGATTCTAATTTTTGATGGGAGTAGGAAAACTATTTATGAGTTTAGATCGAGAGGACCCATATGTATGGGAAGGCATGATTATTGAAGACTACCTCCTTGAAGGAAACTCAGTGAAAATTGACAAGTCAGCTTCATCAAATTGCGCTTTAACTGGTGATTTTGAATCACTGGGCGTAGGATCCTTAGCTAAACTTGACCTAGGCTTCATCCTCCTAGACAAGAACTACATCTAAAATTAGGCCCAGGTGAGGAGGAGAGGTTAGAACTCCGAGCACGATGGTAGTCTTAAAAGATCTTATTTTTGAAGTTTTCCTCTTTTTCAAAGAGGAGTATCAGCAGACGGAGAAGATATCTCTAGAAGCAAGAAGCTTGACTTCTTTTCATCTGCTTAATTGGGAAATACATCGTGTAGAAGCTAAAGAATCAAGTACCAGATTGGCTGTTTGGGACTTCACAGATCCCTTAAATAAGTCTGTCAAGGAATCATAAAGAGTTAATGAAATAATATGGAATGGAAAGGAAAAACCAAATAAGGCAAAAAATTCTTACCGTGGTTAGAAGTTTTATCGACTCCTAGAAATAGTTTTTCGAGTCCTTTCTTCCGGAATGAAAATCTCTAACATAGTCTCAATCACAGGAAAGATCTATAATAGTACTGGGAATGTAGAAGGTATATATTTTTACAAACAAAAAGAGCAAAGATTAGAAGCAAACCAAACAAAGATATGATAGAAGATTCTAAGCAAAAAAGGCATAACTTACAGCTCAAATTCCATGTATCCAAAAAATAAAGATCATCTCGGAATAATTTTAGCGGTGGAGATGTTTATAAATCACCCCATCCAACGAAAATCATTATTTTCATTCAAACTAGAGAGATATGGTTTTTCCCGCTTAGCAAGGATCACGACCATATCTCGAGAGAATTTGGAAGAATAGAGACGGATAAAGTGACTGAGCGTGAAAGGCACATGAACGTACTTCATCTCGAAAACCCTATCCACCAAAATACATACACAAGCGATGGATCTCCACATGAAAGGACGACTTAAGCAAGACAACTATCGTAATATTTGCATAGATCTAAGATTATCGAATCTATAGCTGGTTTGAACGCTAAAGTAAAGGGATATGTACATACATTGGAGTAACCTAGCTTATGGATAGTAATTCTATCTGCTTCCCGGGAGAAAGATCTTACCAAATACATTCCTTTTTGACATGATTGAGATTGGTTGATATAATAACAGAAGGAAAATTTTAAACCGACTCGCCCCTATCACTATTAGTAGAAGGGATTCGAGTGGCACAATCGTTCTTGTTGGTCCAACGACTAGGAAGAATAATGAAATAGTTGGTTGAGCAATTTGTCGCTCACAACCACTAACAAAGAAGTGACAGGAGAAAAACCACCACCAAAAGAAGAATAAGGTTGATCATGAGTTGAAGACATTTTTATGAGAAAATCAAATGAAAAACGAAAGTAGAAGTTTAAGTGAAGTTTAGAGTAAGAAAATATTGAAGATAGAAGTATGCAAAGCAATGAGAAGTTTTCTAGCAAAGGTTAAGATTGAAAAAAAAAAGTTGCTTATAAAGAGGAGAAAGGATGAAGAGCAATTAAAAAGGAAGTGATAAGCAATCATTACAGTGACACTTCAAAAACTTGAACTTTCTTAGAGTCCAGCCATTTTTATTAACGTATGGATAAAAAGACAGATAATTAGAGCATCGAGAAGACTAAAACTTTCCCATTTTTTTGAAGAAAAGAAAAGTTTTTCAGAAATGGAGGCAAAAAACAATCATTAACACTTATTGGACAAAGTAAATGTTTATTCCGAAAACTTGAGGACTATTTGTATAGGGTAAAAACATGCCCAAATATGAAGATGAAGACACGTTTCTTAAAATATATGCATATTACATAAAGATTCAAGGACGGACAAATAATGCATAGTCAACGTTCCGAAGAAAATAACAAATTAACGAAAAAGCTTTCGGAGGAAAGAGAAGTAAAGATGAGATAACTGATACACAGTCGTTATGGAGTTGACATCATCCGAAACTCCATCAACATTCAATATAATTTATTTCTCATTTAAGGCAATTTAACACGTAATGATTGTTAGGCATTAAAATTCTAAACACAATAAGTCCTATAAAAAGGACTATATTTGTACCACAAAGGACATCTGACAACATAAAAAAGAATACACATGATCTTTTTTATTTAGTTCTAAGCGTTGTGTCAAACATTTTTTTTACTGAATTATTGTTATTCTGATTAGCAAACGAGTCCTTTGTTCAGCAAGGATATCATTCGAAGCTCAGATCGTCAAGCCATTTCTTTACTTACTATAATTTTATTATTCAATTTATATTTTATTTCTTCTCTTTCAGCCAAATCAGCCTCGTATCTTATAGTCTCGCTATAATCGTACCTATTTTTAGGGTAAACAATTTCGGAGAAATTAATGACGATTGTCTTCATTGAATGATTGTCATCGTTAACTAGCTATCTTTTCATCTCAATTTATGTGAAAGTATTTGTCTGAATACAAAATTTAAAAATGAAAGAAAAACTTTTTAAATAAGTAGTCTAAAATAAGCTAGAAATATTTATATGGTTATAAATCATCCAATTAAGGATAAAATCAAAAGTTTAAAATTAAGTTATAACTAAATATAAAAATTTATCCTTTTTTTTAAATTAATTTTAAAAAAATCACATAAATTGAAAATAAATAAATAATTTATAATCTATATTTCTTAATGGACACATTAGTTTATTTGTTCATTGATTCATTATTATATAACGTTATTTTTTAAGAGTTTGCAGCATTAAAGTGCTTCATTAACACAAAATTATTTCACCAACTGGGTTTTCATGGGAAATGGTTTAGTGCCGGTGAAATGATTTTCATGTTTTTTTTTGTTGGTGAAATGATTTTCCTTTTAATATTTTTGTGTTTTTTTTCTTCCACAAGGGAGTCTGGGGCTGTTATTTTTTGGATACACACAGTATAAACCTTGATCTAGTGTAATAGTTTGCAAATCTTATTAGAGAGGTAGATTGTATTAGAAGATTTTGAATCCGAGACCCCTCGTTTGAAAGATTACTTGCTCAATCAACTCGATCATTCTTACGAATTAATACTTCTGCGTATTATTTTATATGGACATATAATGAAAAACAAATCGATTTATTATTATGAGGACAAAAGTTCACAACCAAAAAAATCTACATGGAAAGATCTGGTTTCACTGTCAATTCAGGAAAATTTATTTGCCATTGTTATAAGAGGACATAGGAATTAAATGTCTAAAGAATTAGAAGCATTTCCTGTGCACAATGGATGGACCAGATTCATCGTATTCTGCCTTTGCAATCCACATCTGCATTTCAAAAAACAACAACATAAAATTACATTAGTCATTTTATCTTTTGTTCATAGCAAAAAATTATTATCAACATGCTCAAAAGAAGAAAACAAAATGTGAAAAATCACTAAAATGTTAATAAATAGATGAAGAAAAAGAAAAATTTGAGTGATTTGTAGGACTAAATGTTACCAAAATAAAGCAACTCTCTATGGCTTCATGACTCGGAACACAACTGAAAACCAGTTCCATATGCATACAAGACCATAAACAGAGTATTCTAAAATCAGCTTATTTTGGTACATGTTTTTGTCAAAAGTGCTTATCAAAAAAATACTTTTGGTGAGAATCAATTTGTGTTTAACTAAAAAATTTAAAAAAATACTTTTAAGCAGCAATTAGTGTTTGACCAAACTTTTTAAAAGTATTTCCAAGTGTATATTTTTCTCAAAAGTGCTTTTGGGAAGAAACTACTTTTCTAAACACTTATTTACTCTTAAGAATTTGGCCAAACACCTCATTCTTTTCAAGAATAAGCACTTTTGACCTTCAAAAAGCTATAAAATGTTAACCACCAAGTCTCCATATCATGAATGACAATAGATGTACTTGTTATGTGAAAATGGTAAAATTTCACTCACCTGTTGGAAGGTACTTAAAGAAGCCAAAATGGAACCTCCAATCCAAACACTATACTTCCTCTCAGGTGGAGCAACCACCTTAATTTTCATGCTGCTTGGAGCCAATGCTGTGATTTCCTTGCTCATCCTATCAGCAATCCCAGTAAACATAGTCGTACCGCCACTGAGTACAATGTTTCCATAAAGATCCTTCCTGATATCCACGTCGCACTTCATGATTGAGTTGTAAGTCGTTTCATGAATGCCCGAAGCTTCCATTCCGATCATTGAAGGTTGGAAAAGGACTTCTGGGCATCGGAAACGCTCAGCACCAATGGTGATCACTTGACCATCGGGCAACTCGTAGCTCTTTTCAATAGAGGAGCTAGTTTTCGACGTTTCCATCTCTTGCTCAAAGTCAAGAGCTATGAAGGAGAGCTTTTCCTTCACATCCCTCACGATTTCTCGTTCAGCACTGGTGGTAAAAGAGTAACCGCGCTCTGTCAATATCTTCATTAGGTGATCGGTCAGGTCACGTCCTGCTAAATCGAGACGGAGGATAGCATGTGGCAGAGCATATCCCTCATAAATTGGGACAGTGTGGCTGACACCATCACCGGAGTCCAGGACAATACCTACACCAAAAACATTTGATGTTAAAAGGATTACTAGATATGACACAAACTTTCTCCACCTATTTCTTCTAGTTGAGTCTCTCGTTCTATCGTTGTATTTCAAATGTGATCATGCTAAAGACATCAACAATCATAGGTAATTAAATCACCAATTAAAAGAATCTCATTTGTTATTTTCATTGAAGACATAATTGGAAAACATAATAGCAAGTACGAAAATGAGTAATAACCCCTGTGACATCTCAAATCCACCTACAACCATTATCCTAACAGCAATAATTCTTGTAAATAGGAAAGTAGTTCACCTGTTGTACGACCACTGGCATAAAGAGAGAGAACAGCTTGAATGGCGACATACATAGCAGGAGTATTGAATGTCTCGAACATGATTTGAGTCATCTTCTCGCGATTAGCCTTTGGGTTGAGAGGTGCTTCTGTGAGCAGAACAGGGTGTTCCTCTGGTGCAACACGAAGTTCGTTGTAAAATGTGTGATGCCAGATTTTCTCCATGTCGTCCCAGTTGTTCACAATACCATGCTCAATTGGATATTTCAAAGTTAGAATACCACGTTTGGATTGAGCTTCATCACCAACATATGCATCTTTTTGCCCCATGCCAACCATCACACCCGTGTGGCGTGGGCGACCAACAATGCTCGGAAACACTGCTCTTGGAGCATCGTCTCCAGCAAATCCAGCCTAATATTTTTTTGACATTCACAAGACAAAAAAGAGGATCAAATGACAATTTGAAGGGAGCATGGCTCATCTTGTGACAAGCCAATCAAGTACGACTTTGTAAAATAGTTTCAATGTGGTCTTGATCCTTTCCCGCAACCCGTGCATAGTGAAAGTTTTGTACATTAGGATATTTTTTTAAAATAGTATACATGTTTGTGAATTTCAAATTTCTTGTATGTACCTTGACCATTCCTGTCCCGTTATCACAGACGAGTGGCTGAACATCTTCACCATCTGCCATTTTTTATATACTGCCATGATCAAAATTGAAAGCCTCAAAATTAGAAAGATCCAATAATATCAATCTAATTACCACACTTGTACCCTTTCAGCCCAATAAGTAAATCCAATAGAAACTCCAATATGAAGAAAAGAGGAAGCAGAATCTAGGATTTTAACTCAAGTTCAGAGAAGGTGTAGCATATTACTTACATAACATTTCTGAATTTATTTTCCCCTTATGTATATATGGTCTAAGCAAATAGATTGAACCCAATGCGAAAAAAAGAAATTGTTTTTTGACTATAATGAATGCAAAGAGAACCGTAGACACACTTTAGGGGTGCGCTTGATTCAAGAAAAGGTTATCCGAAAATTATAATTCTCGAATTCAAAATGGGATAGATAATCTCACCATGTTATCATAAATTTTATCCTGATTTATCTAATATTCATAATCGAATACTGAATAAATTAAACCTCAAATTTTATAATGAGATAAAAAATTTCACTACTAATCAATAAGAAATTTTGTGTTATAAAACATGATTTTCCCATTCATTTTTCACTGAATCAATTCATTGAAAAAATGTACGATCAAAAAAATTCTCAAAATCTTCTTGATTTTTTCATACACTATTATTTTTTTCTTTTTTCTCGTGGATTCAAATAAAATATCTACGGAAGAAATTACCGTTGGTATTAAAAAACAAAGGGGAGCTTTTGGAAGAGGAGTAAGGTGGTGGTGCCCACGGTTGGCTATGAGTTACAAATGCAAAACTCAAAAGCAAAGAAAGGCAAAAGTGAAATGAAACCAATGCTTCCAAAAAGCAATGATTTGGGTGTCCTTTTTAAATGCAAAAAAACACCCCCCATTTCTTGCCGTCCGTTAGTTTTTCTTTGGTAATTTGGTCTTTGCTGTTCTCTATGGTTGCCACGTGTCACCTTAGTAACTGCTTTCTTGTTTTGGACTTTCTCCCCCTTCTTTTTAGCCCATTTCAACGGCAACACTCCAAATGTTTGATTGGAAACATTTCTCCTAATTTAAATTCTTAATTTTGACTCTTTATATTTATCAACTGTTCATAAAAGTTGAGAAAAATGAATTTTACAACTATTTTCTACAGAACTTATATGCACATATTACACTCAAACTTAGTCATTAATTAAATATATATTTAAATTTGATAAAAATATATCTTTTGAAAACTTGTATGATCAAGGCAAGTGAGTGAAATACACTTACTTTTAATATATTAAATGGATCAATTATTAGATGACACATGTAATATTCTTTTAAGAAATAAAAATATATATAACTAAAAATAGAATAAATACAAACCCACTTTTATTTTACTTTGACTTGTCAATAATCTCTAAAGTACAAATGTCAAATTCAACTACAAATTACTAGTCGAAAATCTTATTCATCAATTGTAGTTTCAATTGAAAAAACCACTATAAAATTCACAAGACAATAATAATTTTTTATTTTTAACCAAAATTTCAAATAGATTATTAACCTACGGAATTAAAACTCAAGAATTCAACCAATTAATCAAAGCGCTCCCGAATGCCTCTCATTTTATACCAACCAACCAACTAAGTCAAAAATCTCCTTCCAGATCTAATAAAACTGTTAGAACTCGAATCTGACCTCGTTAATCTAGAATGTTGACTTTGGTCAAATTTATGAAATTTTGAACCTTCAAAACTGAAAATATCATCCAATATTCATTTGATCATCTCGTGAATCGTGTCTCCCATACTTGCAAGTCACAAATGATATATAGAAGTTGCGAGAAGGGTCAAAATAGAGAAATTACCCAAAAAGCTAAAAATAACTATGGGGGTCGTTACATCATCCATCACTAATACCTATGTTTGTCCATGAACCTAAAGAAAGAGAAAGTATCTAGACCGAAGAAAAGTTGGAGATATATGCTATGCATATATGACATGGTCTCTCAAGTGA
Source organism: Datura stramonium (assembly GCA_018107945.1). NCBI lineage: Eukaryota > Viridiplantae > Streptophyta > Magnoliopsida > Solanales > Solanaceae > Datura > Datura stramonium. The sequence continues at coordinate 532,471 of JACEIK010000216.1, read as the reverse complement.
CTTTCTTTACTAGACAATGCTTCCATTGTACTTTCACAGATGTGATCTCCTTATACCTTAATTTTTGGATCAACCAATCCAAAATGGCTATCGACTTCTCCTCAAATTTCAGATTTTGATCCAACTGTATCGAATTTCACTGAATCACATGAGAACCATTAGAACAATATTTATTCAACATCGAAATATAAGCACCAGATGAACACCTAATAAGCTTGGAGGTAAAGCCAACTCATATGTCACCTCACCGATACATTGTAATACCTCCGATGGACCAATGAACCTACGTATAAGCTTGCCTTCATTTCAAAACCTCATAACACCTTTTATATATGATCTCTTCAACAAAACCTTCTCACTAACCATAAACTTCAAGTCACGAATCCTCCAATCCGCATAACTTTTTTTTCTGCTTTGAGCTGTGAGAGATTTGTCACGAATCATCTTTACCTTGTCCATAGAATCCTACCCCATGATTTAACATCTAAAGCATCAAACCAACCAACTGGAGACCTACATCTCCTACCATACAAATCCTTGAATAATGCCATCTGGATATTGGAATGGTAATTATTGTTGTAAGCAATCTCTGCCAAAAGAAAGAACTGGTCCTAATGACCTCCAAAGTCGATCACACAGTGCCTATTTATGTATTATACCTAAAAAAATCTACATTGTTTCTAGTTTGGGTAACCATATTATGTATATTATTCTCCCTCTCTCTCTCTATATATATATTATGTGTGTGTGTGTGTGTGTTTGTGTGTGTGTACCGTCATAAGTTAACAACATGAATACATCGAATTAATAATACAATTATTTAAAGGATTTGAGAATATATACACATATTTGTATACATAATGACAAGCTGAATATTGCTTGCTTATAGTATAACTAGATTTATTTATAAAATAACCAATTTCGTATACATCTTGTCTTTAGTTAAATAACACTGAATATTACCTATTATGATATAATACATTATATTTAGTGAATGTATATAATCATATGTTATCAATATGTATACATAGAAGTAATGATACAATCATTTAATAAGGATTTGATATGTATAAAAATGTTTGTATCAATAATGATAATCTATAAAGATAGTCATTCTATGAATATATTATATGTTTAAGATTTTATAAATCAAAAGAACTTGATACTAGCTATCGAAATCACAATGAGCTTTTCTGGATTAGAAAGAAAGCTACTAACAGTATCGTGCAATATCTGATTTATTGCAAATCATGATATATATCAAACTACCAATAGCATAAGAATAAGGAACAAGAGTCATTTCCTTCTTCTCTTCATCAGTTGATGGATTTAAACTTTTTCTTTAGCCTCTCGGCTTCTCGAAGCCGAACTCTCCATGAGATTCATAGTTGCATTACTTATAGCTTCCTTATTCTTAGACAAAGCAGGTTGACTCGAACTTCAGTCAATGGGAGGAATCCCTTTATCTAAGATTCTTTGTATGACACTCTAAACTCTCTTTCTTACGCGAGACAGAAAATGTAACTAATGAAACTCTTTCAACTATAAACATAAGAAAAAAAGAACTTCATATAATTATATGCTAGACAAGCTAACATACCATGTTTTAATAATCCAACCATGAAAATAATATCTACTTTTTTAACTATCCAGATTTCTAAAAGCATACACTTTAAACACATCAAACAAAAATAAAAATTAATTCATGGAATCAGAGTGATTACTAACAATAGACAACTAAAATAATTTGTGAAGGGTAACAGGGTTAGAAGTAATTTATTTTTCTATTTATTGAATCCTAATAGAATTTTTGTTTCAATTTGGATAGGAGATGATCTTGCATAAAGTGAAATATTTATTTGTAGGTGAAGAATCTTGAAAATAAGAGTCATTACCTCTTTCATTAACAAGTTGCTTTGAAGAACTTGTCTTTCCCCTTAAATTTATAACACAAAAAAGACAAAAAAATTATTTTAGTTCAAATCGTATGTACCCCCAACGACCAAAAACCATATTATTTTTGTGAAAAAATTTGGACAACCAAAATATACTATATATGATGGGATTCAATTTACATAGAATGAAGTCTTACATTTTTAATAGAGTTTTAATTGG
>JACEIK010000216.1:496954-530278 GCA_018107945.1 Datura stramonium | reverse complement strand
ATCTAAAAATTTCTATTTTTACTCTATTTTTTTAAAATAAAAAATCATGTACATTTGACTAAATATAACTTAAAAATTTCTATTTTTACTCAGCTTTTTGGGTCATTTTAATGTCATATATACAAACTCAATAAGTGTAAAAAGGATATTTTATGCCAATTTATAAAATCATGGTCATTTAATGTCAATTAGATAATTGTGGGTACACACGGTGCCATTTTCTATTGTCAAAATTAGAAATGGGCCAAATATAAGGTCAATTCTACACACAAGTTGGTAATATTTGGGCCAAATTTTAAAAGATCTGGAATAGGCTTGTGCTTTTGAAATTTAGAAATGTATAAAAAAAATACACATAATAAGAAACATATTTAAAAAATATGACATGAGTTTTCAGTTTACAAAAGTCTAACTGTAGAAAAGTTACAAAACATATATAATTGAATCACGAATTTTCTTCATAATTCACTCTATAAATTCAACAATGATACACAACAAAGTTCTCAATTTTACTCGATTTAAGTTTCAAAAGATCGTGCATAATTTGGTTCTTAAACGAGCAGGTCTTCTCCTGTGATTTTGAAAGCAATATTAATATAGATATAGCTGAATTTATTTCTAAATTTTAGTTGATATGATTTTCATACTTTCATTCATGATTTTTCTTGTTCTTTTACGAGATAGCAAATTCAATGAACAACTTCACATTCAGGAACGATACCAATTTGTATACAAATTTCATTCATACAGATATGTAAAAATAACATAAAATTTAAGATCACAAAAAATAAAAGTACACCTAAACTAATTAAGTTTATCATATTTTATACACAATCTATACATTAAAACATGTTTGTATATATCCGTAATTTTTTTTTATTTTTTATAAGATAGCGAATTCAGTTGAATAACTTTGCTTTTACGATGGCTACTAGTTTGTATACAAATTTCATAAATACAAACTTGCAAAAATAACAGAAAAGTGAAGGTACACTAGTTTATATACAAATTTCATAATAAAAAAAACACACCTAAACTAATAAATTTATCAAATTTTATACAAAATTCATACATTAAAACATGTTTTATATAACCTAATATAAAAAAAAACTTAAGTAAACATGTTTGTATTCTTAAGACGGGACAATGACCCATTTGACAAAATCTTTGTTTGGGTGGGGGGTTTATTCTAGTTAGTATAATTCAAAAAGAAAGTTATTTTTAATTATTGTACTTGTCTGTAAATGAAGTTGGTAAAATACAATAAGCAGTTGCTAGTTATCTATGAAGATGTCTTTTATGTTATTGTTTTACCATTCTTGTGGATTGCAAAGATTATGTCAAACTGCAAATTTTTAAGAAAAACTTCATAAGAGCAAAATGCAGAATTCTTGACATATATTGTTCATTAGTAAGCAAAACACCAAATGGATATCATTACATTACAATTAACCTACAGATTCCTAAACACTAATTCAAACTACTAAATCTACAGATTACTTTCATTAGACAATCAAAATAACTCATAAAACTAACCTAACCAACTCATAATATTAACCTAACACAAACATATAATAACGCCACACTACATCATCGTGGCAATTGCAAACACTATATCATCATAGTAGCTACAAACACTACAGCATCTTGGCAACTACAAAATTAGTGATAATAGCCTAGGAGAGTAGAAGTACGTTTATCAATCGATGCACTTTCAACTCCAAGTTCAATATTTTATCATTCAAATTTAAACTTTCAATAGCACCCTTCAACTCCAAGTTCGATATTTTATCCTCTAAAGTAAAAACTTTCTTCCAATCTAAAATTTTAGTAACAACCATATCCTTCAAATCTGAATCATTATTGAGTTATGGACTTTCAGTTCCACCCATATCCTTCAAGATTTTCTTCAATTTTTTTTTCTGAATTAAATTCAATTTGGCCTTTTGATTGTGGGTTATTATTGACACATGAGTTAAAAGTTTACAACCGATCCATACCCGATAACCACAAGAGTTTGACCCAAGATAACGATATTTGTAAAATTGATGTCCAACATTCTCAGGGGTAGTAGCAACAAAATATCTTGCAATCAGTTCATATTTACATGTATGAGACTCAACTTGTTGAGGAGAAGAAATAGAAAAAGATGCCGACATTTTAACAAAAAAAAATGAAACAAAGAGAAATTTACTTGATTGTTGGAGGAAAACTAAGAAGAGCTCTCACTGAAGAACCGTAATAAGAAAAGAGAAAGAGGAAGACGGTTCCCTTATCTAGATTTATTATTTGAATGTGGAGATTTAAAACGGGGTGGGTAGATAAACAATTAGGTGAATTTAGGTTTTGGTACGATTTTAATTAGTTTAATTTAATTAAAAAAATCAACCAACCACGTGTCTCATAAAAAATGAAAGGTTTAATAGTAATTTAAAATAGAACCATTAAAAATAAGGACATTATAGGGCCAATACATTGACGTCGGGGGTGTTTTGGAGCCAAAAAATAAAAAAAGGGTATTTTTGCATCAAATTCGATAGTTTGAGAGCAATTTTGATACTTTTTCATTGAACAAATACAACGTAATTTTTTATTTTTACTCAACTTTTTAAGTCATTAATGTCCTTTTTACTGACCGAATAAATGTAAAAAGAATGTATTATATCAATTATAAAATTGTGGTCATTTAACGTCAATTAGATGGTTGGGATACACATTACGCCATTTTCTTTTGTCAAAATCATAAATCAGCCAGCTATTAGGCCAAATTCTACACACAAGTTTGTAAAAGTTTTGGAACAAATTCTGAAAGATCCTAATTAAATCTGAAAATGTGCATGTATGCATATCTAATTAAAGAAAGATTTTAAAAAAACACACGTAATAAGAAACATGACAAAAGTTTTTCAGTTTACAAAAAGATAATAATATAAATACAGTGAAAATCCAAATACATATAGAAATTATACACCCATGAATCATGCAAAAAAACAGTTTCTTCCTGATCATCTTTTTCCTAAAATAGATCTTCTTCATAATTTACTCTAGGAATTCAATCTAATCGAATAAGTGGCTCATTCAACAATGATACACAATATAGTTATCAATTTTACTCGACTTAAGTTTCAAAAAATTGTGCATAATAGGGTTCTCAAATGAGCAGATCTTCCCTTGTATCTATCATTTAATGTATGAGATTTCCAAAGAAATATCAATATAGATACAGCCAAATCAATTTTCTGAATTATAGTTGATGTAATTTTTATATTTTCATCAAACAAATTTAGTGAACAACTTCGCATTCATGAACAATATGATTTGTATACAAATTTCATACATACAAACATGTAAAAACCATGGCGAGAGAATGACCTAAGAAGACCATAACCACAAACCAGTTGAAGGAGCATTTCGCTACAGAAGTGGAGAGGAAGCAAATTTTGGTACCCAGACATCGATCTCACTGGAAACAGGGAGGGGTACAGAGATACACTGGCCACCATTATCGCAACTGCAGAGCACCAACTTGCAGAAAAGAATAGCATATGGGGCAACTGGGTCAAGCAATAGCGCAGTACTGGAGACTGGAGTGCAAGGAACGAATAGGGGAGTACACAGCAAAACCCTCTTTCTAGATACACCAAAGGAGGAGGAGGGTAAAACAGGATGGAATAATTTGTTCTAGGGGGATCGATTGGCTGCAAAAGGTATGGGTTTGAGCTTCATTTCCCCCAATGGTTAAGGATGGGGAAGCAATTGTGACCCTATGTAAGGAGGAAATTGAGCAAGAGACGGTACAATGGAAGAGAGCACTAATTATCTATGTTGTGGGCAATGAACCAACAATTGCAGCTATGGAGAGATTCATTACGGGTTAATAGAACTTTGTGAGTAAGCTCAAGGTGTTCTATCACAATAAGAGCTACTTCGTACTGAGATTCAACTCGGTGGGTGATCGTGATGAGGTATTATATTATGGATTGCACCTATTGAATAATAAAACAATGATAATGGAAGTAGGTTTTGATTTTAAGAAGGAAGTAGTCCAGACTATTCCAATATAGGTCAGATTCCTAATCCTCTCATTGAATTGCTGGGGTGAAAGAAGTTTGAGCAGAATTAGTAGCGGTCTGGGAGTGCCTCTATATGCTGATGAATGCACGACTAAAAAAAAAAGGAACTCGCTAGGTCTTCAAAACAAAGGTGATTCTTAATAGAAATTAATGTCATGAAAGAGTTACCACAAACTATTAAGGTTAAAGATACAACAAGTGCCCAATTTGTGCAGGAGGTAACTTATGATTGGGTATCGGATTTTTTCCCTAGCTGTCTAATTGTGGGACATAAGTGTAAGCTAGCGGCCTAGGCCATGCATGTTCCTAAGGCAAAACCACACTGAAAGCATGGTGGCCAAAAGTCAGTGTGCCTACACCTAGAGTGGAAGAAGTCAATGCTACAGAAGAAGAGAACTAGAAAGTAGTGCAGGGGAGATCAACGGGTAAACCTGCTCAACATGCTCCTGCAGCTATAATAATGACACAAAATAACTTTGCTTTCTTCAATGAACTCCAAGTAACGACATTAGGGAAGGAGATTAGCACTAATCAAATTTATGCGAATGACCAAAGTAGGGAGAGGGAGAAAGAAAAGGATTCCACAATGCTTATATCAAACTGGTTACTTGGAGCATTAGAGGATTGAGTAAGGTGTACAAGCACAAAGAAGTAAAGATTTTCCTTAATCTTAATAAAGTTAGTTTGGCAGCTGTAATGGAGTACAAAATAAAGGAAATACACATGGCTAGAATTATAGAAAAAATTTAACCGACTTGGAGTATTAGTTATGTGGGATCCTGTAATGGTGGATTTTGAACTGTTACATATGGATTCTCAAATTATACATGGATTGGTGCGGAGTCAAGTGTTAAATCAAAAGTTTATGTTTACTGCTTATATGGTCTCCATACCATAGAAGAAAGAAGAAGCCTATGGAATGCATTACGTAACATCCAGGGGTCTGTTCAAGTATCATGGTTAGCAATGGGTGATTATAATACTGTACTTGCAGCAGAAGATAGCTGGGTTTATGGTGACTGATGCTGATATTAGATATTTTGCAGATTTCCTAGATGAGACTGGCATGACGGAGATCAAATTTGTTGGAAGGGAGTTACACGGACTAACAAACATTTATAGAAAACTGGATAAAGCTGGTGAATGTGGAATGGATGCTTGAATTTTCATACATGGAGGCACTGATTTTAGAATTAGGACGTTCAGGCCACTCTCTATTGAGCATCACTTTCACTGAAGAAGTGGGTAGACGACCAAAACCATTTTGATATCTTAACCATCTGGCGAACTATGGAGATTTTATAAACATTGTGCAACAGTCATGGGAGGTAGCTTCAGGAGCATGTACTTTGAAGGATGTATAGAAGAAGTTAAAAGTACTCAAATCTAACTTGAAAATGTTGAATACCATAGAGTTTGGAGGAGTAAAGCAAAAAATGCAGTCATACAGACAGTAGCTAAAACACATTCAAGAGTAAATGGATATACCAGGGCAGTTTAAAGACATGATCCAGTTTTAGAGGAACACCAAACATAAACTGGAGAAGTGGCTGAACATTGAAGAAAGCATCATGACACAGAAGTCTAGAGCTACTTGGCTTAAACTTGGAGATGCTAATACAACATATTTCTTTGCTAGTATGAAAAGCAGATACTCTCGAAATAGAATTAATACTGTTATCAGTTCAAATGGGGAGATACTGCAGAAAAGAGAGGATACTGCTAATGAAGTGGTAGGGTTCTATCGACAACTTCTGGGTACCAGCAGTCAATACAGTTATTATGAAGGATGGCCCTGTACTAAATAGAGAGCAACAATTAGAACTTATTTCCCCTGTCAAAGCAGATGAAGTCTACCAAGCCTTACAGGAAACTAGTTATTTGAAGGCCCCTGGATGTGATGGATAGTTCTTTAAAAGAGCCTGGCCAACTATTGAAGAGGATGTCACAAGTGCGGTATTAAGGTTTTTTGAGTCCGATGATTTATACCAAGCAATCAATTGTACCACTGTGATATTGGTACCAAAAATAGCCCACCCCTCTAAGATATAAGAGTATAGACCAATCACCTGTTGTACCATGAGATGCTTACTTGTAGACTATAGCTTGTTATGGACTGCCTTGTGGATGAAAATCTAATATTTTATTAATTCTAATATTTTTTTTAATTTTATGATGAAAATCACTAAAAAATAATTTAGTAGGAACAACCAATTGCATACTGAGCAGTAGAGTACTTCTCTATAATTCTAATCTGAATGGACTTATAATCGATCGTTAATTCGTAGTTAACGAAATTTTTATGGACTGCCTTGTGGATAGGAACCGGGCTGCTTTTGTACCAGGGAGGATAATTAGTGATAATATCCTACTAAGTCATGAACTAGTTAAGGGATATGAGAGGAAGAATATTTCACTTAGGTGTATGCTAAAGGTGGATATGAAGAAAGCTTACGACTTTATTGAATGAAGCTACTTTTACGATTTAAAAAGTTAATCTCTTAGGCTGGAAGGCTACAACTCATAAAATCAGTACTATTCTCTATACAAGTGTTCTAGTCCCAAGTGTTTGTATTACCAAAGAAGTTGATTAAAATAATTGAGGCTACTTGTAGAAGTTTCCTATGGACAAGGGAGGGCACTATAAATAAGAGAGCTTTAATTGAATGGGAGAAGCTATGTTTACCTAGAACAACAGAAGAATTAAATATAGTGGATATTAGCTTGTGGAACAAAGCAGCCATAGGTAAGCTTCTATACAACTTATGTAAAAAGAAGGATAAATTGTGGGTACACATCTATTATGAAAAATAAGGTTCTGTATTGGAAAATCTGCCGACACAAGTTTATTAAGTAATGAGGAGAATTTTCAAAGCTTATAAGTTTTTTGAGAAGGCTGGTATACTAGAAAGAGAAGTGATAGGGTCGGATTAATTCTCCATTAAAAGAGTGTACATGAAATTAAGAGGGGATCTGCCAAGAGTGAGTTGGAAAAGATTGCTATGCAACAACATTGGTCCAAAGTAGATATTTATATTTTACTTACGCTTTGTTTGGACTGTGGTTGGCCATGGTATAGTATGGTGTCGTTATTAAGATTATCATGTTTGTTTTGATTGTTACTTAAAATATATGGTATTGTATGGTTTGATTTCATGGTTAGGTAATCATGAAAAGCCTCACTTTATTAAACCACCAATTTGGTGTAATCCCATTGTTACCTATTTCACTTTCCAATTATGCCCTTACTTAATATTATATAATCCTATTTTACCCGTTGCCTTATATTATTTAACTCCACCAAAATATCCTACCCCATATCATCTTCTACGTATCTATGCTCAAGTCTCTTCTCTTCCGGTCTTCTCTTCTGCCTTCAGTTCTCTCTTTCTAAGTTTGATTTCTTAAACTTCTTATAAATCTCTTTGCTTTTTTATTTTTTTCCTGTATTGTCTGTATAAATATAAATAAATTTGCTTCCCTACTTGATTCTTTTCTACAAGTCCAATCTCCTTTATACTTATATGCCTAACTGTTAATACATCCATGTGCAGTTATTTCTGAACATGCAGTACCATTACAAACACACAAGGATAAAAGGGAATAGAGCATCATGACATGACACTGCTTGCAGTTTATTTGGATTTTTATTACTTGATACCTATTTGCTAGCTTCCAATTTTTTTTCTCACTTTAGTTTTCAAAAAACATATTTTTTTTCTTATTTTTGAATTTTTTCTGCATAGAAAGTCAACCTTTGAGTTGTGTGGAGCCTCGTGGCTAATAAACCATACAAACTTCTAATTCTTTTTCTCACTTTAATTTTCAGAAAACAATCCTTCTTTTCTTGGGCATTATATGATTTGATATAATCATGTGCAACTTACTAATTCAAAGTTTATTACTGCAACAAGTTGAGTTCTAATTTTTTTTCATATATGTTCTACTCCTTTATTTCTTTCCATCTATATTTTATTAATTCTAATTTTTTTTATTTTATGATGAAAATCACTAAATAATAATTTAGTAGGAACAACCAATTGCATACTGATTTGAGATTTCGATCTCTTACATACATTGATTACTAGAATTATTATTTTATTATTTTCAGAGACTCTGCCTTTCCCCTTTTCTTTGCACAATGTACACTTTGTAGTATGTTCCATACTGAGCAGTAGAGTACTTTTCTATAGTTCTAATCTGAATGGCCTTATAATCTATCGTTAATTCGTAGTTAATGAAATTTTTATATGCATTTTTTAAATTTTAAATATTAAGTATCATTGTTTGAGTTTATTTGTATTTTTAAAGCATATCATTTTGGTGCAAAAATAACATGTTCTTTTCATGTTGTACTCGATAATTTTTTAATATATGGTGCTTGGTTAAGAACAAATAATAGAGTCAGATGTGATAATGATAACTAGTATTTTGGTTAATAGGTTGATGCATCTCCCTTAATTTAATTATAGATGACTGACCAGAATAACCAAGATATGAGTCACATATTGGGACAAGTGAGCTCATTAGCTTCATATGCTGCTCTTTTAGTAGTTATTTGGTTTTGGACTTATGCATATGAATTTGAAAAAGATCAACGTACAATCACACATGATATACGACTTGAAAGAGAGCAAGTTAGAGATAAACTATTGAGTCATCTATTTTCGACTGAACTTTGTCATAGTTTGTCATAGTATATTAAAAAAATGTCCCCGCGCCTTACTAGCTCCATGGAGATTTTAATTAGAGATGGGGGTCTTGCACCAACACTTCGGTGCTACGCTGAAGAACAAGTTGCAAAAACACTTTATTTGTTAGCACATAATGTGACAAATTCGAGCTATCTTTCATCTTTCGACGATCCGGGAGAGTCGGTTAGTCATCATTTTCATGTTGTCCTATGAGGCCATTCTGGGGTTATATGAAAAATTTATCAAACAACCCGATGGCTCCCATGCTCCTTTTGAAATTTCTAGCAACCAAAGATTCTATCCATATTTTAAGGTAAATTCAATTATAATATTATTTAAATTAAGCTTATGTAGAGAATGTTTATATTATTAATTGACATTATAATATTAGGATTGTATTGGTGCACCGATGGAACACACATACGTGTAAAAGTTTCACAAAGTGAAGCACCAAAATATCGTGGGAGGAAAGATTATCCAACACAAAATATATTAGCTACATATACATTGGATTTAAAATTCGCATATGTATTAGTTAGGTGAGAAGGTACATCAGTTCGATTTAAGAATCAAGGAAAAGGCGTAATTAAATAGAGAAGACCCACTAAAAATTTCTAAGGTAAATATTATATTTATCTAGATTCTAGGTATATATAATAAATATATAATCGAATCTTTTACTTTTTTATGTTTAGGAAAATTCTACCTAGTTGATGTCGGACTCATGTTGAGAAGTGGGATTATTACACCTTATCGAGGGGAGCAATGTCACTTGAAAGAGTATTCAAGAAATCCACCCCAAAATTCTCGTGAATTATTTAATTTGCGATACGCTTCTTGCGTAATGCTATCGAACAAGCATTTGGAGTTCTTAAAAGAGATTTTCTATAATTTCTAGTTCAACAGAATCATCATATGGTATTGAAATCCAAAACTTATAATATTTGCATGTTGTGTTTTCAGACAACTATTAAGAGGTGTAGATCCAAATGATGAGTTACTCGCCAAGTTGACGCAGAGTTTGCGAATGAAAACATCGTACATGAAGAACTTCCAAATCCTAGGGAGAGTAATGAAGAATTTAGAAGAGGGGAGTTGATTCGAGATGGCATAACAATTGCCATGTGGGCTAATTATCAAAATTAATTTTCTAGGGGAAAAACTCAAGTGATTATTTGTGTTGCATTTTTTTATTTGATGTTATTTAAAAGTAGTCTCGTGATGCTATTATTTTTATTATAAATATTATGTGTAGTGATTTTTTTATATTATAACTTAAATATTAAAAAATCAAAATTAACTAATTAATAATTTTTTAAAATCTTATGAATATTTATCTTAATTTTGTAGTTAAGCCGATACGGGGAAAAAAGAAAAGGAATTCACCTCAAGTGATCTAAATGTTCCAATAACTCGTATGTATTTGGTCAAATGCAATGGATAAATACATTAATTGATGCATTATCATGAGAATGCACTTGGAAATAGGTTAGCGAACTTTCCGTACACACGCAATGAATAACATATAGTGGGAGCTACAATCAAAATTTCTTGATAAAGCATAATGTGAGAAATTCACAACATAATGAAATCAATTAAAAGGCTATTCACAAAATATTATGACACATTTCAATTAGGGATGAGCGGATTTGCATGGGAACTTATCACAAATATGTGGAATGATGAACCCGAAGTACGGGATCGCTAATCTGTGTAAATTTATGTTTACTGATTTTCTTCTTATTTCTATACCAAGTGAATATGCGTTGGTCTTTTCTTATTACTCTCATTGGTATAAACATTAAATATAGGTAAATATTTATCTTAGTTTACATGCTTGATTTTATTAGATATTACATCCCTAAAAGATTTAAGAAGATCAATTAGAAAAGACATCTCTTGCGTATAATATGATTATAATATTTATCTTATTTTCTTCAATAATGTTTTGCACTTTATATCTAGGCTAAGCTCCGAAGCCGCCGACTTGAAGACTAAGTCAGTTTTCAAAATTATGATAAGCGTGATGCTCTTTGAAAGTGAAAGTTTATATATGTCCACCAAACACAACGTAGAACTGTGTCCCTACTCCGGTTTGACAGATAAGAACAATAAGTAAAGCACACATACGTTTACGTGGAAACCTCTTTGCCCAAGAGAGTAAAACCACGACCTACCCTAGTATAATTTTCAAAACTCCACTAACACTCGGGCAATGTTTAGATTTACAAATCCTAGCAAATCTAGGAATTAATCCCTTAATCCCTTTTCTTCTTACAATACCTATATTGCAAGGTTTTCTTGTACGCTTATATCACAAAGACTCAAAATGGCTAACTCTAGCCTAGATAACAACACAAGATTACAACTCAAAACAACTACCTACAACAACTTCTCTTAATGAGGTATAGGCTTACAACATAGTACAAGAGACAAGAAATCAATATTCTCGAACAAGAGCAAAATACACACTTGAGCAACTTTGGCCCTTGATGTTTCAGGCTTGTCTTCAAGTCTTTGCAAGTAAGAAAGTGTCCTACTTGTATTTTTGAGGCTTGTATTCTAAGCCCTTGCAAGTAAGGTTTCCACGGTGTTTTTTTTGCAAAAGTGATGAACAAATTGTTGTTGACAAGAATATAGTAGAATGAGAGCCATTTTTGCACCGGGATAAAAGTAGTACCGTCTGCACTGCCACCGTACCCGTGATGCCAGGCGCCGCACTTTATCTTTTTCAGCAAAGGCATGGTTGACTTACTTTTCCTAAAGATTCATAAAGCGACTTGATTCCCCAAAGGTTTGTCATGTCATCAAAACTTACTTCTATCAATTTTCTCCTTTTTGATGATGAAAAAACACCAAGAATGTCAAGCCCCATCGCCCTCCCCCGTCACCAATAACTATTTCCCGTCACGTTAATACCCCCCTCCCTCCTTCAAATTTCTCACGATTCCTTTTTGGCATCTTTAAAAATGCAGAAAAATGGGTAAAAATGGCAAGAATAATGTTAACTATACGCTGGGGAAACACTATACCTAATGAAGAAAACGCAAGAAGTAAGGGAGAGAAATAGAATATTGTCATTCAAAACCAAACCAACAATATTCCAAGAGAGAAACAAAACACCGCAAAGCCAAATCATACAACAAGCTAATAATAAACCACATCAATAGTGCCACGCAAAAAGAGATGGATGAAAGAAGGAGGGAAATGAAAAGTGGATATAGGATTAGATCACAAATGCAAGAAGTTTGTCAACTATCTATTTCAAAGGATACTGGTCGTATCATTTGTCAGCGCTTCCTCCATCTGCTTTCCTAAGGGCGCCATTGTCACTTTTCAACAGAGCATTCTCCTCTTGGAGATCCAACAATGCACTAGGTACTCACTGACTGAAAGCAGCCTCTAAGAACAAATTTATTTCATCATCTTTTCTCGAGTGACCAAATATCATGAGGCGCTTGATTTCTTCTGGCCTCGACGCCAAGGCTTCACAAAGCTCAAACAAGATCGAATTTCAATGCCTTCCTTTTGCCACACTCACACTCCTCGAGTTGCTGAGAGTGAACATTTGTTTGCGTGTGGCAATCGTATCGCGTCCAAGAGGAACCCCAAAATATTTGAAGACACGAGGAGAAAGTAGCTATAGGCCAATCCATGTCTACCATCCTTGGAACTAATCATTTGAGCATATGCTCAATCGTGAGGGCGTAAGGCTAAGTGGCCGAAATGAGCTCAAGGCCTCCACGTTAAAAAATCAGCCAAAGGTAACAATAGATCAACGTCAAAATTTAGAATAACTTTTGTTTACAAACTCAAACAATAGCCGATAGATGTGCTTCATTTATTTTTTGAGTATTCTATCACCGGTCGTTCCCTTCAGCTTTCTTTTCCTATCATCTTGCGAAAGTCTCTAGTTGCTTGCTTATCCTTCACCGTAAATTCTTACAGTGTGCACATCCAATATCTTTCCAAGGGAGATTGAATCAAACTCCAATTCAACGCCACCCAACTTTAGCAAACACAAGCCATCATCATCGTTAGTATTTGTGATGAGAACTCAGAACTCGTAGTTCATACATTATAGAATGTAGCGAGTGTCATGCTCCTAACCTTGGAGCACCAACAATCTCAATTAGTTCCGCATCCCCGGCATCCCCGTTTAATACAGACATAAAAATTCTTTCCCTAGCACTCTTCTCAAGCTTCCTGACAGCTGCAACTGCCTTAACATCACCCCTCAATGTTGTATTAATAAGGCATTTACCTTAGAACACTTGTCAATGAAATGCTTCCTTTGGAATCTCAAAGACAGAGCACTTGGTCCTTCAATAGGTTTTTCAATAACAACTACTCTTCTTCCTTTTTCGAGACCCCACCACTCGTGATGAACTTTATTTTCGCCTCGGGAATCTCTTTTGTGTTGGGATGGAGTAACAAGATCTAGATTCAATAGAGAAGATGGGTCCTCCTCATCAAGCAATGCTTCCTAGTGTAACCCCAAGGCTCTTCAAGGTATTTTGGCGGCTTTTTCAAGATTAGGTCCAAGGACTTCTTGACTATGCCCTCTTTGTGCAGGGTCCCCCTTTGTGTTCCCGTAGAGTGCCCTCGGCGAGAGAGTCGGGAGACAGAGCAAGATTTTCTCTTAAAGACCGATGAATGGGAACCTCTATCATCATCAGGAGGCGAAGAGGTTCCTGCTAACCTGCAGGGTGCCAAGGTTTCGTGGATCCCCACGTTTGGCCGAGTAGGGTTCCATCCCACTCGGGAGTAAGCAACAACATTCCGTGCCTCTTGGAGAAGATGGTTCCCCACTTTCATGAATAGCAGTTTCCAACATCGGAGGCCGATCTAATACTACCTTCAAGATGGGGACTCCTCTCCAACATCCTTTTCTCGAGTACCCAATGCGCAATAAACCCTATAATCTCCGCCTCACTTTGGAATGTTAGACGTACTCGACTTTTGCCGTTGCTCCTTCAAATATGTTTTCAAAGAGAAAATCTCGACTCCTTCCTTTGAGGAACACGTCTCTTTGGCCACCACGAACTACGATAGCCACCCCCGTTCATCACCTCCACGTGTTGTCACCTCCGAGAGAGATAACAAAGAGAGTTGACTGGGACCCCTTGGGAGAAAGCAGATCTTGGAACTAAGAGAAGGTTGGGTAAAGCCGTGTCGCTAAGGGAGGAAGGAGGATTTGAGGGAGAGAGGAGTGTCTAGATTAGGTTGTCGTAGAGTTGGTTTCTGGGTGGAGGGAGAAGGAGAGGTTTCACCGCCATTCGTTGACGAGGGTGGAATGGGGAAAAGATTTGAGAGAAGATAATGAAAGTTAAGAAAAAAAGGTGTTTCCGGGATACGAGAGATAATAAGAAGGGAGTGAAGATTTGAACACGTTAATAGAGAAACCGATGTGGTTTTAAAAGAGAGCTAACATATGTGATGTTTTGGGCTATGTTTCGCATCGATTTCATAAAGGTGGGAGAAATGACGTGAACAATTAAGCTGTGCGTTAAAAGCAAAGCTGTAGTATCACTACGGGACATATTCGAGGAACCCGTTCCCAGAGTTCCCTTAGAGCATTGAACTTCTGATGAGTGAGTATTCTATTTACATCCTTACTATCTGGTTCCTCACCATGTATGCATACCCTATGACAAGATAGAAATAAGTTAGAAAAAGTCACATTTGCCAATTTTCACTATATACCCGTATTTTGTGATCTAGCCACAAGACAGAAGTAAGAAAAACACCGAGGCTAATGGCTGATCCGACACTCTGTACTTTCATCCGATTCTGCTCAAAATGCTCTTTTCCTAAAGCCTTTGTGAATATATTTGCCACCTCGGTCCTCGTTGTCTTAACCGCATACATATCGCCCCTTCTCCATCGGCTCCCGAGAAATGACGCGCACGTCAACGGGTTAGTTCTCTCAGGTTGGACTGGATTCTTTGCCATGTTCAACAGACCGGTATTATCACACATGAGAGGTACACAATCCACACGAATTCCATAATCTTCGAAATAGCGTTCGATCCATAAATAACCGTGCAATAACAGAGGTCAGCGAGACATACTCAAAATTTCACAAGTGATGGTTTTAACCGACTTTACTTCCGAGTGCCCTACGAGATTAGGAGGAGCCAAGGAAGTGGACCATTCCTCGAAGTGCTTTTTCTATCTACCAAAAGGCCTATGTAGTCGCATCAACATACCCGACTAAATTGAAGTTATCACCATAAGGATAAGAGCATCAGTCCTAAGCACTCTAAGATACCTCAAAATTGCTTAGCAAATTTTCAAATGAGATTTTGGATTTGATCGAAGCGACACATCCCTATACCGAATACTATCGTGCCCAAGTAGCAACAGTATAGAAAAGACCCAATATACCTGTACATGGTTGATTTATCGAGAACTCGGTTCATCTTGTCCAAATGAGTGAAGAAGCAGGGGAAAGTGGAGTGTTAACGGGCTTGGAGGACCTATATCAAACTTTTGAGCAAGTCAGAGATGTACTTCGTTGACTTATGGTGATTCCAGGACATTTTTGCTTGATCTCACAGATCCCCAAAAATAAATTCAATTCACCCATCATACTCATTCGAACTCACTTCCATAATCTTTCCAAAATTGGCCACGCGAAATAAATTGATCCAAAGATAATATCATCGACGTAGACCTACACAATCGCTTGTGTATCTCCCCTTTTATTTTAGAAATAGTGTGCTGTCAATCTTTCCTCTTTTGAAGCCATTGCTAAGGAGAAATTTTGACAACCTTTCACCAAGCATGGGTGCCCGCTTCAACCCGGGTAGAGCCTCTCGTCCAACCCGTACATGGTCGATGCTCATGATCTTCAAAACCAGCGCTGCTTTACATGCACTTCCTCCTTTAGATTCCCATTCAAAAGCACTTACATCCATTTGAAACAACTTGAATTCCATATAGGAAGCAAAGGCAATGAGTATTCTAATGGCCTTTATACATGCAAATGCGGCAAAGCGTTTCCTCGTAGTTCATTCTTCTTGATTGTACCTTGAACTACCAAATTTTGTTTCTCGATCGTGCTTCCCTTTTCTCATCTAGCTTGTTCCTGTATACTCACTTGGTTCCTATGATGGTTCTCACACTGTCTAGGAACCAAAGCAAACTTGGCTTCTCTTTAATCGTTCCAACTCGTCTGCATGGTAAGGGATCCAATCAACTTTAAAGCTTCCTTGATATTTTGGGTTTTATCTCGAGACAAAAAGGCTGAATGAGCAAACATGTTTCAAACTTGTGAACGAGTAGTGATTCCTTGGTCATAAGAGGATATTATGTTATCCACGAGATGCTCGTGCTTTTAGTTACAAACTCGATGTGAATGATCTTGTCCTCGCTGCAACAGAGTTGCTGATTCCAAATTCTCATCATTATCATTTGAGTCTTCTTCCAGCGATGATCCATACCTCGAGTTACTTGGATCCTTCTATGAGTCATTGCTTGCGAGGGTGTGAACATCCACCGCATCCCATTCTACTTTTGGAATCATTGCCCAGGTTCATTAGCTCGATTGCATGATGTTCCTTGGGAGTCGGCCTTTCTACCAGTGAACTTGCTGCATTTTCACTAGCTCCAGCTTCAAGATCTTCAAGATGATTGGTTAAGCTCGTCATGACATTGGACTCATCGAAAACTACATGAATACTCTCTTCCACGCTAGCGAGTCCTTTTATCAAGACTCGAGCATGCTGGCTCGCTGGCGAGTATCCCACAAATATACCTTCATCACTTGCATCAAATTTTTCAAGAGCCTTCCTTTCTATTATTCAAGATGAAACATCCGGCACCCAAATGCCCTTATATACGAAAACTTGGGTTTCTTTCCATCGCTAGCCTATATGGCATTTTTTCCATGGACCTCGGATTGTGCACCTTTATCACATAAATACGCAGTTTACGCCTCGCCCAAAAGGTTTTGGATATTCCACTCGCAATCAACATTGTTCTTGCCACATCCTCTAGGGTTCTCGTTTCTCCTTCATGACTCCATTTCATTGGGTGGAAGTCCCGCAGTAGTGCTGGGCGAGAGATGCCATTTTCGCACTGCACCATCAAATCTAGCATTGTCGAACTCAACATGATCGTATCTAATACTCACAATATTACTTCCATACTTGAGTTGGACCTGCCTTGAGAAGATAACAAACACTTCAAAAGTTTCATCCGACTTCAGAACAACGCCCGTAAATCGTAGGCAACATCCACAATTATAAAGATGTATCGCTTACCCCTCTCGCTAGCACATCTCATTGGTCCACATAAAGCCATGTGGAGTAACTGGCAGGTCTTGAGGTGCTAACATCCTTCTTGGGTTTAAAAGATGACCGAAACCTCGCTTTCCTTTAACACAAGCATCGCGACATCTTTGGCGGACAAGAAGTCAGCCAAAGTGCACCACTGACTGTGTCCTTAGCGATCGGCTGAGTACAGAGAGAAACTTACATGTCCGAGCTGCCTGTGCTACGCTTCACTGCCATCTTCCATGGTGCTCAAGCACTTCATATCATGATCTTCGATAAACCTCATCTTTGCTACAGAAATATTCTTCCATATTTCGCTACCAATATAAATTCATCTGGATTCAATATTGGTTATAGTGCAACTAGACGAAAAGAATCTTACTGGCATCTCTTGTCAGTAGATTTGAGAGACACTGAAGAAACTATACTTTAGACCTTCCACATAGAAGACATCTTTTAACAGTACGAAAGCAACACTTTTCCAACTTCTTTTCCACATCTAAGATGTAAATTTTCTTCCATCACCAAAGGACACATTGCCTCCTTGAAGAGCTCAAAGTGAAGAAATTCTTCAAGTTTTCACCTATATGCCTCGAGAAGCCGTTTATCAATAAACCATTTTGACCATCTACTTTCTCTCCCCGCAAACATAATGTAGATTAGTTTTTGGAACCCACATCAATTGGGTCCCTTTAAATTATAAAGGATGAATAAGATTTATTTTAGTCCATGCAGTGTAAGCCTCGTTTTTCTTCTCATAGTGGTCAACTTCCTAAAAACTCGGAGTTTCTCTTGTAACCCCACATTGCTCCTAATCACACCATTCTTGCTTCACAAGAGTCTTCGTAGTGTCCATTCTTTTCATGAGTACACACTCATTATCATGATTATACACATATTTACTGTGAGGATCATAAGGGACTTTTGGTTGTCTAAACCCAATGCCTTCCCTAGACTCGCATGCATCCGGTATTAACGGCTGGTGGCTTTGCAGGACCAGTCCACCTGGCGGACTTATCAAGGTCATTTTTCACTCTCATCGCTCCTCATGAAGAGTTGTGTTTTTCTCGCATTGTGCTAGCAAACTCAACTTGGCCTTTTCGAGTTCTTTCTCCACCTGATGGCCTCAGAGAGAGAACTCTCCTTACTATTTTCACATTCCATGTATTTTAGCGAGATTGTCTTTACAACCAACTTATCCTTAATCAACTCCTTAAGTTCTTCATTAAGTCTAGTGTTCTCCATGCCTAAGGACTCTAGCTTTCCTCATATTGATCCAAATTTAATAGTTAAAACAACTTTCTCATTAACTATACCATAGTATGCATCTATCAACACATCAAATAAGAGCTCTCAACTCTTTTTTAGAAAGAGTTTCGAGATCCTTTGTAGGTCATGAAAGCTTACCTCTTCATTTTCATCTCGCACGATTGAGCCATGAGAGCAAATATCGAGTCAAATTTTGAGGATCCATCTTTCTTACATAATGAGGTATCTCGCAAGATTTTCCCCTCTCGACTGACTCACTAGATGTGTCTCCCCAGCGGACATTGCTCGGCTTCACCACCATGTCGTTTGTTTTCTCTTGTTACCGATCCCGCACTGTGTTCCTCTTCTCGCATCTTTCAACATTAGCTCAGACGATCTTGTTTGTGCATAGGACAATCATTAATGAAATGTCTGCTTCCCACATTCAGGACACAAGTCATTTGCTTTTAGATACTATTGAAGTTTTTGCAAAGTTTCCACTCTTTCTCTCACCATCCGAAAGCCGACGAGTTAGATATGTCATGTCGATTCATCCCCACTCGGAGTCACTTTTGCTGAAGAGCAAGGCTCTTTTCCTTCTTGGGTTCTCTCTAAGATCCCGCTCGCTTCGAGCTCATATGTTTTCGTGTTCCCACCGCTCATCCATACTCGCCATGGGGTCCTTGGCTTCAGTGATATCATTCACTTTACTCTCCCAAGAACTTCATGAAGACAATCGAGAATCTTCCCAACAAACTTGTTAGTTTTGATGATTTCACCTAAGCAATGTAGCTCATCGATGATTATGAACCCTAGTATGCATTTCTTGAATGGTCTCGCTTCTTCATCTTGAACAACTCATATTGAGTTGTAAGCATATCAATCTTTGATTGCTTTACTTTTTAGTGCCTTTCATGTGCCGTCCGTAGTGCCTCCAAATTTGCTTGGCTGTTCCACAGGATGAAATATTATTGTATTCATTTGGGCCGATTTTCGTACACACCAAAACTTTTTGACTTTAAAGTTTTTCTCCACTTCCTTCCAACAAGCATCACTATACTCCTTTCTAGGGTGTTTGGAACTTTAGTACCATCTTCCGTAGTCTTCATTGGCACAAATGGTCCATCGCAGATGACATCCCAAAGTTCAATCTTCACCATTATAAAGTCATGCATTCTAGTTTTTCACCATCCATAGTAATCGTCCAAGGAATTCGGGGTCGAGTAGTGGACTCCGTCCTTCTTTTCGGGCGTGTTAGGTGGAGCAAATGCATTAGAGTTTGCATTTTTAGGTGTTAATCAATTAGAGCAACCTGCTCGATACCACAATTGAAAGTTTATATGCGTCCACCAAACACAACGTAGAACTGGGCTCTTACCGGGTTCGACAGATAAGAACAATAAGTAAAGCACGCACAATATTTACGTGAAAACCTCTTTCCAAAGAGTAAACCACGACCTACCCTAGTAGGATTCTCAAAACCCACTCAACACTAGGAAATGTTTAGATTTAGAACCTCTAGCAAATTTAGGAATTAACCCCTTAATCCCTCTTCTTCTTACAATACCTATATTGCAAGGCTTTGGGTAATAGCTATATCACAAAGACTCAAAACGGCTAACTCTAGCCTGTAGATAGCAACACAAGATTACCACCCAAAACAACTACCTACAACAACTTCTCTTAACGAGGTGTAGGTTTATAAATATTAGTACAAGAGACAAGAAATCAACATTCTCGAACAAGAGCAAAATACACACTTGAGCGCCTTCTACCCTTTTAATGTTGAGGTTTGTCTTCTCAAGTCTTTTTGCAAGTAAGGAAGTGTTCTACTTGTATTTTTGCAAAAGTGATGAACAAGTTGTTGTTGACAAGAATATAGTGTAATGAGTCGTTGTCCACTCGGATAAGAGTAGGTACCGTTGCACTCGCCACCTACTACGACAAGAAGGGCAACCGCACCTTACCTTTTGTCGCCAGTGCATGGTTGACTTACTTTATCGACAGAGATTCATAAGGCGACCTCGATTTCCCAAAGGGGTTTGTCATGTATCAAAACTTACTTCTATCAAAAAGGATAGAGCTACTAGAAAACATGTCGAGTCTCGGCTCATATATGTTAAAAATGAATGCTCATAAAAATCCGGGAAAAGCATCAAGTACCGATTCGTTGACCATTGATGATGTGAACATGAAATGATTTATATGAATACCGCACATTGGAAAATATTAAGGGGACATGAACAGTCGTAGCAAACTCAACTAACTAATGACGCATCTATATCAATGTCATCCAGAGGCACTAAGTCCGCTAAAACAAAAAAAATCAAAACATGATCATCTTAAAGCAATACGATCGATATATTGAGAGGTGGACGACAACTTGGCTATGCTATTAACCGAATTTCATCCATGCCACCTATTCCCGGGAACTTGATATGGCAAATGGTGCAAGAGATGAATTTGGAATCCCGAGTGAATACAAAGGCTTATATATTGATTTTCCAAAATGCAAATGCGTGTCGCACACTGATAGGATGTCCAAAGGAACAACGAAAACTTCTTTTATTAGCTATGATGTCAGAAGACAATTAAATTTAGAATAATTTTATTTAAATTTTAAGTATTTCTAATTTTATGAATGTTATGAATATTTTATTAGTGACACTTATTTTGTTATGCATTTTAAGGTATGAATTATACGAGTGTGTTGTTATTCGTTCATCTTATTATGAATTTAAATTCTAGATGTTGTTCCGTGGTGAAAATTATTGAATGTCATAGAGTTCTTGATTATCAAAAATACCGAAAAATACTTCGATTCAACCGAGAAAGTTAGCTTAGCATAGCCTCGACACGTGCCATGGACATAAAACCGAACTTTTGCCCCTTTTTTCTTTTGTAGTATTGCATTACTCTCCTTCGATTTAAAATAATAATAATGTCACTGGGAGAAAATAACATCGTATCTTATTTCTCGTGTGCTTATGATTAATATAAACATGAGAACTGATGTCTCAATAAAATTTATGGTCTAAAGTCAAATTTTAATAAGAGACCTTACATATAGAAAACATTAATCGTTTAACTTCACATGGTAATATTAAATTTATAGCTAATAAATATTTATTCTACAGGTGCCTAATTGTATAGGATGTTTGGTATTATTTATAGAAAATCATGTTATTTGTAATATTTTTTATTTTTTTACAAAAAATTAAAAATATTTTTATTTATTAGGTTATTTATTGAAAATTTATTAATATTAAAAAAGAATCGCAGTATATTTATTTTGACCTATTTTTACACTTCATAGAATTTCATGAATTTAACAACTTAATATATTATAAAAATAAAAAATTAAAAAAACTCAAAATTCATAAAAAAAAAAAAACCCCAAAATTTTTTAATTTTTAATTATTAATAATTTTAAAATTAATTAAGTTTGATTTAATTTTTTCTTTGGTTTTTGTTTTTTTTTAATATAATTTTATATGTGTAATATAAATTATATAATAAAATATTATTAAACAACTAAAAACCATATAATCTATCCAAATATTATTTTACTATACAAGATCATATACAATACCATACATTAGCGAAACCATTAATAACCATAATTCAAACAAAGTGTTAGTGGTAAATGGGAGGCTAATGACTAGAGACCGACTGGCTAATTAGGGACACATCGACAAAGATCAACACCCAATTTGTGAGCTACAGGCAGAAAGCTGTGCACATTTATTCTTTGAATGCACTGTATCTAGAGAGGTGTGGGAAAGTCTGTTGAATTGGCAAGGGATTTATAGGCAGCCTATGGACTGGACAGCAGAAGTTCAATGGACACTACTGCAAGCAGGGGGGAAAATGCGACTGCTCTAATATATAGACTTATACTTGTTGGTAGCGTGTATCACCTGTGGATGGAAAGGAATTGCAGAGTGTTCCAAAGGAAGAGGCGATCAGTGGAGGACTTGATACAAACCCTATTGTTTAGAGGCGCACTGTCGAGGAGTAAAGTGGTCAAGATTGGAAAGGAGACTAATTTGGATTACTACCCTAGAGTCCTAAATCCATGAGTTACTAGGATTGTAGTTAGTTGATGAATGGTTGTTTTGCAAGGTTGGGGTAGCTCTCTAGACCTGCATTTTTATGAGTTGTATTCTACTTGATAAATAAAATCTTACTTATAAAAAATGTAAAAACAACAAAAGAAATGAAGATACACTATTTTTATACAAAATAGATCTAGAAAATAAAAACACACCTAAATAAATTAAATTTATTATATTTTATACACAATTCATAGACTAAAATATGTTTGTATATAGTTATATTTTTTACTAGGTAGGAATTCCGCGAATGACAAAATTCATACATACAAACTTGTAAAAAACAACAAAAAGGTGAAGATACACCAATTTGTATGTAAATTTCATACCCCCAAAATAAAATCACATATAAACTAGTTAAATTTATCATATTTTATACACTATGCATACACTAAATATATTTGTATATAACCTGGGATAAAAGAGATTAAGTAAACTAGTCTGTATACCCATTCCATACATATAAAAACACCTAAGCATTCTGTTTTGTACGCCACAATTTTAAACTCTAGATATATAGTTAAATGTCAAAAAAAGTGAACATACCATATTATATATTAATTTCATACGATATTTAATTTGAAACTTTTAAGAATCAAGTTTTTATATCAATTCTAATAACCCGAAAAGAGAAATAATTTTACGAAGAATCACGATAAAGAAAGTATTTGAGAAAAGATCTAAAATAGTCCATTATCTTTGGGCTTGGCCTTAACATCATCCATGTTCTTTTGCTTGGAGCATTAATAGTACACAATGTTTAATAAAAATAGTGCATTTTTGGTCATTTTTTAAATTTTTCGTTAAATTTTAACAAATGAAGATAGCGTCACGCGAAGTGTTTTCTCAAAAAATTCGCATCCATCTTCACAAAAGCCGATTACCCATTTAATTTACCAAAGAGAGAGAAAGAATATTTTAGAGGAATTGATGATTTTAACCTTTGTTGAAAAGTTGATTTTGCAATATCAGTCAAAAGGATTTAATTGGCCGAGATTCCAACACTATAGAAAATAGTCATTTATAAAACAAAATACTTAGTTGACCGGTTATCCTCTCGACAACGTAAACCAACATGGATGAGTATTGCCTGTAATCAATTAATCGGGGCTAGGATGTACGTGGTACTCTGAGCTGACTAGAACTTTTTAAATACCAAATTAAAATAATTGTGTCGGATTTTTAAATCTACGAACCAAATCAAATCAATAAATTTCGAATTTTTTCGGATTTTCTCGAATTTTTCAAATTTTTTATTATTTTAGTATTTTGAATTTTTTAATATTTATTAAATATTTCATTAATTCTAATAACATACAACTATCCATGGTGTGTTTCATAATTAATAAAATTATACAAAATATGAGATGAATGATCACATTGTACTAAAATATTTAACAAAGAAGATAATGAAGTCTCATAAAACATATATTGATAATTAATAAGTCAAAACGAAAATGATCATACTCTAAAGTAGTAAGTCATACCAAACAAAGTACGAATAATAAGTATTAAAAAATTGGGTTATTTACTTTCATAGTGCAAATTAACCTGCAAAATTAAAGAATAAATATCTAATATATATTATGGGCATTCCTAATGTTGAAATTAATTCTTTGTTAGTATTATTATTCATTTAGTTTTGATTTGGCGTTATTTGAGTAAATAACATGCATCTATGAACTATAAAACTTATCGATCATTCAAAATTCTAAGCAACTTGAAATAATACTTGTTAAAATCTAAAAATTATGAACAAGTTTAGATGTATTTAAATTAAAAAAAAAATATCTATAAAAGTTATATACATATATTATCAAGGTTTTGGTTCGATTTAACTTTTTTTAGTTAAAACCAAATTAAACCAATTATGATCGAATTTTTTTTCAACACCAAACCAAATCGAACCAAATATATACCATATTTTAACGTTACTTATAAAAATTAATATAAAAATTCAAGCCATAACAAAACAAAATAAAGTTAATTTATTTAATCGACGGATTCAAATCCTAAATTTAAAATAGTTTTTAATCAAATCGGGAACTCTTGATAGCATAAACGACTTGGGAATAAATACTACTAGTCCACTACATTCGAGGTGTGAGCATGGTTCCGTTGATAATCTTGGATACTAATATCTCTATCGCATTATCTCAGGAATGCATTTTGTTATTGCTAATATAACAAGAAAAAGAATGTAGAGGTAAATGTAAAGTTATTGTTTTGTCAAGAAGAATTACTTACCCTTTTCTCGCTTAGGTGAACGATCACTGCTAAATTTAACGAAATTTTTAAAAAGTGACCAAAAATATACCACTTTAATAAAATTATTAGTGCTCTAAGCAAAAAAAATGTGAATGATTTTGAGTCAAAGCCCAAATATAATGGACTATTTTAGTCCTTTTCTCTTGAAAGGATTTAAATAAGAAAATCTTAAAATGGAGAGCTACAGAGAGAGAGAGAAGTTGAGATTTTTTCCTTTTGAAAAGTGGAATAAAGAAAAATGAGGGAGAAACGTGTTCAACACCCTATTACCGAAAAATCAGCCCATAAATTCGAAAAATCCTCAACCAAAATCTTCCCAATCTTTCACAATTTGTAATATAAACCTATGTTTGATAAATAATTAAAAACATCAATATACTATGTAATATAATATTTTATATTTATGTTATATGATTTTTCCTTAAAGAAAATATATTTTTAATTCTTTTTATCTGTCTGAAAACAAGCTGGTAAAATATGATAACATTATCAATTTATTAAAATGAGGTTACCATATTTTATACCTAGTTTTCCTGAAGAATCTATCGAAGCAAGTGTACATATAAATAAAATGAGGGGTTTCGAATCAAATGTACAATTTGTTCAATATCACACAAAGATGTTAGTAGCAATAATCAATAAATAAATTATAAAAGAGTCCAACTCCTAGTACTCGACTGTAAAAATCGTACGGTTGTTAGTCCAAATAAATTTGGTCCATGAATGAGTCTGAAATAGGAATTTCAGCTTTCCGGTTATGCCAATAAGCAAAGAAAAAAAAAGGATTAGAAACTAATTAAATAACAAGATAATATAAGAATGCAAATTAAGAGAAAGTATGCCAAACAAAGAAATGTAAGAGATTAAGTTTGACTACTATCATAATCATGTAAACATACACAAATTTATCTTTAAGTTATCTAGACAGAATAAAAGATCTGTGAAGAACTATGCATAGTTATTAACCTTGTGTGGAAACAAATACTCATATAACTTTTCAAGACACTATTAAACCTTAGCTAATAAATGTAAGACATCTATTAGTTAGCAATGACATCCTAAGGCAGATTTAAACTAAGCATTATTCACTTCACATTTTTTTTTAGAACATTAGGTGTCTGGTGAGAAGAATATGTTTGTACACAAAAATAAAAATAAAAGAAGAAAATGTTAATAAAAAAAAGTGATGACTACTGTAATCAAACTTTTAATGGTTCAGCTTTACTAAATGATTCCAATAAACACAAACTTAGAAGCTAATTAGGATGAATTCAAAGTTATTTTACTCAAAACATTAAAAAAGTAATATATCTTTAGGAGAAAATGGAATGGTAATAGGTGATCAAACTTGACTTTACTTAAGAAAATTCTTTCCCTTTTTAGAAAAGATGCACACATGAACTATTAATTCATGTTGAAATAGATAAAAATAAATAGGTTTTAAAACACTACATTTTCCTATATTGACTCTAGTTTACCATCCCCTGGTGAACAAAGCATAAAAATAGCAACATGTAAATCCATTTCAAAGAAGTCTAGAACAACAACAAACACAAAGACCTACACTAACTTTCAATTGGTTGAAGATTAATTTCCATTATGACTGCTGCTTCACTTTCTTTATTTCCAGCAGTGATCATAGCCAATATATAACAACTTAACTTATAGAAATCAATAGTGGCTTGAGAGATCTTAACTTTGAAGTTATTCATTCAACATTCTGTTTAAACTAAGCCTATAACATAGAGTCATTTTTTCTTTGCTATACTTCTTTATCTTCTTATTTATCGTATTTCGAGGTTTGCCGGTTAGCTGCATGACACCCGGATATTTTGCCCAAACAAGCCGCAGATTAAAGCGAGATTCAAAATGTGTTCATATTGACAAATTTAGTTGTGCCGCAAACTTCCATTCGATAGTAATGAAAGAAAAAATTTGTTTGAGAATTTTTATCGTAGTGTTACTTGTGTAGATGCAACAATTTAATGGAGGAGATTTGGAAATGGAGATTCAACTCGTTGAAGATTACGTGAAGAAGATAACAAATTTATTTTGTCAAAAATTCGTGCCAAAGAGGAGAATTGTTGGGTGTTGGCCTTGACTTTCTTATCATAATTGAATTTTTCTTTTTTCCTAAAAGAAAAATACAATTTTTTTCATATTTGGCCGATCTTTTCTCCCGTAGGAAAAGGTTGGACCTCTATGAATTGAGGCTTCTTACTTTTAACTTGGTAGCATCCACAATGTAGTCCTCTAAAGGCTTTGAGAGTCTTGTTTAGGGGGAGAATTTGTAAGATACAAGTATTACACTGCAACTTATGTAAACCTTTTTATTTTGAGTGCATTTAGTGAGGTTACTTCTCTCGATATTTTGTATTCTCTTTTAAATAGTGGATTTCTCATCTCCTCTTGTGCATAATAAGTAAGCACCGACTAAACCACGCAGTTAGTGTATCTCTTTGGTATATTTCTCGTTTGTCTTCTTATTTATCGTCTTTCGAGGTTAGTTGTGTTAACTTCCGCATGACACCCGATTATTTCGTCCCAATAAGGATTACCATATGTAAATAGCTCATACGTCATTCATCATCTACTCTTCTAATATTTAATGTTCTAGCATGCATTTTTGCTTTTTCACTCATGCACGGTATCTACTTAAATTTGGTGCTCAATTAGTTTGGATTCATATAGAAATTTTTTTTCCCGAGAGTCAAACATTTTTTAACAAAAGCGGCAAACTCGAATTTGAGACTCTGACTAGGTTGTCATGTATAATTACCACCCGCAACAACCTTTGATGGTTTATCAAACTATTTTGTAACCCGTCCGATAACCATAGTAATTTTTATATTGTTTTGAGAATGTATTTATTTCATAAAAAGGAGAAGAAAATTGATAACTAAATTAATTATTTTATATAGTTCATGGAAATCCACTATATATGAGTCCAAACATTTTTTAATTTATTTACAATGGTGCATTGTTTAATTCCCAATGATCATCATTCTCTTCTAATCATTAACGGGATATTTGCCTGAGATCATGGAAGTACCAATCTTATGATTCACAATTATATATTTCACACCTCCAAACACATGCTCAATATTTAAATTTTGTTGTTAGTCGACTACCAAAATAGAACTAGTCATTTTAAACACTATATATGCCTTCTGCCTAGAGAAGTGCATTAATTCACACAATATCTCAAGGATTCTTGAACCCTTTCTCTTCTTAATAAATATTGTTGGTCCACACTTTTAATATAATGGGTATTTCATCAGCCTCGTATTGTTGGAGTAGTTCTCTTAATCGTTCTTTTCAAAGGGTATTATGGTTTCGCCGACGTGCTAGGGCGCGCATGCCTGTGCAAAGGGGCCGTGACGGCGTGGCGGTTATTCGGGCGGGGGGGCGGTATTGGTGGACGCCTGGTGATGCAAGTGGTGGCACGGGAATTGGTGGAGATTGCTTCGTGGTAAAGGTATTGGCTCGTGTGGTGGCGGACATTAATTAATTTATCTTAATTACAAGGTTGTTAATTAAGTTTCTTAATAAGTAAAAAATTTTATTTAGAGATGGGTGTGAATTTGTGTTTGTGTGATTTTTTTTCTTTCTTTGGAATTTTATTATATCAAAGATAAGAGCTTCTCGTTTACTCAATCTTTCACATGTTGTAATATGAATTATATGTATTTGCTTGATTTCATTCTACCAATTTTTTTGTATGTCAATTGTATCAAAAGCTTAGTGACATGTGATTTACTTTTACATATTCTATTGAAGTTGCCAAATGCCAATATAATATGTTTGATTTAAGTGATCAAATTTTGTAAATGTAATTTGTCACTTGTGTTAATTTGTTCAAAGCTGTATCCATGTGCAGATATTTAAAATTTGCACAAAATTTTACTTAGATATCCTAACTAGAATTAGTACCATTTAAACACTTATAGTAGGCCCAAGCTGTGTTATGTTAACATTTTTTAATGACCTCGATAAGTTGCGTGAATTTTACACCAAATAGACGCGTGAAAAAGACAATAAAACATATTTTTTCTCATTAAGCTTAAAAGTATTTCCGCAAACTTCTTGTCACACCCTACTGGGAGGCAAGGATCGGCACTCCGGTGCCCTACTAGGACCCGAAGTGCCGAGCCGATCGAGCCTAAGCACTTCCGGTGCAGTCACTCTAACTCTAAATCAAGAAAACAACGGGCTATACAGCGGCCTAAATACAACCCCGACCGATGCGACTATAACTCCTTGTGAAAATAAATAAATGTAAACAACTAAATATAAGGAGTCCTATGCGGCCAACAAGGCCACCATGATATCTAGTATAGCTGAAGAAACGAAATCGGGCGCTAACCGATCTCGTGACCGACAAGGTCACCAATGCCATCACATACACCCGATCACGTGGAATATGATACAATCCAAGCCTCTAAGAATAATAAGATGGCTCCGGGACAGTGGCCCCGACCTACCCATACTCGTACAATCAAAAGGAGAGTAAAATCCCTCTGTCTTTCAAACTCCTATGAAAAAGCCGAGTCAAGGCTCTCAGATTGCCGACTGTAATCATTAGGGATTCGCTTCGTCTATGCGCCTCGGGCAGTAAGTAATGCGCTGCCTCAACGGCGTCGCATTCATAGGTACGAGTAATGTAGCAATAACTCAAACCAATCAAAGTAAGTAATAAAGCCGTGGCCAAGAATCAAGTAATAGGAAACGGACGAGATGTATGTAATCAAAAAGCTAACATAGTTATACCGAGAAAAGTAAGAGTTATACCCGGAGCAACGTGGCGTTCTACTTTCTATCTATCAATAACTAAACAACATAACATAAACCTTACATGGCCCCCATAAGCCTGGGTGAAATCATCATAATCTATTTACCCCTACCCGTGTCATACCACATACCTAAGAGCTGGTAAGCATCCCGCTCTGGCCCTCGTATGCATCTGGGTTCACCGCCCCCGACTATAGCCGTATTCGAGTTCGAGGACTCTAAATCAACATTCCGGCAAGCAAGGCTCGACGGGGTGTATAAAGGCCAACCAGACAAAATATGGGAAACCGCATCCCATCTTCATCCCTAGAGACGACATGCTATTTATGAAGCGACGTATCCTCACCGTCTGGCGGACGAGTCGACGCAACTATTAACCCTAGGGCTAAGCTACATGTAATCCACCCAAAACAATACAATCAAGTCTCAACCGATAAAAATAACTACATATACAATACATGCCGAATAAGATAATAATATAATCTCTAAATACGCCGTACCGAGTCTCATACCGAACATGATATAATATTTCGAATTACTTTACTAAATACAACCGAACATAATATAGTGTTTTTGAAATACTTCCACTGAATTCATACTGCTTACTACACTGGGTAACTAACTGCGAAAGCAGACCGGCTTTACATACTGATCGGGCCAAGCTTATCGATTAACTAGTGAGGTCGGGCTAGTATTCAACTATTCTCCCCACTGTAATCATATTCACGAAGGAATAGAATTAACTTCATTATTGTACTGGAGAAAAACAATACCATATATATAACTAACTGACTATTCTTCGACTTATCGAAGAACGGTCGAAAACTCGTAATTTCTCGGAAGTCTAGAAGGGAGAAATACTCACTATAAGCCTGGGAGTGTATTAACACTAGTTTGGAGCAATTCCAATCACTTTGACTCGGCGGGACGACAATTCGCTGGGCGATTTTCGCGAAACTAACTCCGTATAAATACTTCCTGTAGCCTTATACTTCGATACCCGAAGTTAATTTGACTTTGGACAACGTTTGACGGCGTAATCAAACGGAAATTTATGTTAACCCTTCGTCCTCTCTGTTTTCTGGTTGTTTAACTTATAAAATATCATGAAAATGAAGAGTGAGGCCTTTATATACTTGGAGCCCGAAGCATGGAACGTGGCACGCTGGCCATCGCACCAAGCTAGCTCCGTGCTACGTTGGCCATCGCGGAGGAGGGGCCTCCGTGCCACGTTGCCCCTCTGGGCAGCGCGGTTCGGCCTCCTCTTACGAAAATCCGACTTGACACTCGTTCGGCCTTTCCCCGGGCCCTTTTCTCACACACATGACATTTTAAAACTCTCAATGAACATGCGAATAGGCCAACTAAGTGCTTGAAACTTACGGGGTGTAACACTTCTTTTCCTCAATTTGTTAAAGATCTTTTGTTTTTTTAGAAGCTGCAAAACTTTTAAGTTTCATTTGAAGTTTTTCTTTGAAAATGTTATTTTTATTCTTTTTATTAAATAAATTTTAAAATAGTTTTTTCTACTTTGTTTTCCAGATTTTTTTGTTTATTCAAAAGTTGATTTTATTTTCCAGATTGGGTGTAATTTTTTTTTTGAGAATATTTTATATATTATTTACTAAATAGATTTTAAAATAATTTTTCCTTTTTTAAAACTCAAGATCCCACATGTAACGGGTTAATTCACTATTTTGCCATATTATTTGGGTCCAACTCACACGCAAGTGTACGTGATCGTTTAAGTAATACAGACCGGTTAGTCCAAATATTATATTCAATGACTTGTGATTTAACAATTATAAAATCAATTCCAGTACCGTAGAATTAAAACAAATGTTTAAGTAACCAAGAATTAGTTTGATGTTTGACTATTTTGTATTTAATAAATTAAAACAAGAAAGCAAGTAATGATTATAATCACAATTTGAAGAGATATTCTAGGGTCATGACTCTATTGTGCAATCATATAAAGTATCTGATTTCATCGACTTGCTTGTTTATTTAGTTATTTATTTATGGGGTTAATGACATCTTCCAGCCTCTAATCTTCTATCCTGATTGATCCTACAACTACACCGTTAAGAAAAAATTAATGTGGCAACTCAATCCAAACATATTTGTATGTCTTTCCGTTTTATAACCAAGTAAGACGATCTAGGTATATTCCGATCATAGCCGCAAATCAACCCTTTATTTTACTAAAAAAAAGATCTTATTCCATATGTTCTTCATTCTAACTTCTGATTCATCTTTCGAATCCATAATGAGAATATAGATGTATCTTAATTGTACCGAAGCATTAAAATAGTAATTACAAGAATATATGAACAACCAATATGATAAACAAGATTTGTCAAATCAATTATCTACTGAACAATAGTGCTTCTAGTCGTAACTCCAGAACAAGAATTTTTAGCCACTCATGTTCTAAGCAAGAATTCAGAATAATTGATGTTGTTCATGCAAAATTAAAGAATAGAAGAGTAGAATCATAAGAACCCTAATGTTATGTTCTTCTCTCCTTCAATGTCTTGCTAAAAGGTGATCAACCCTATGTGAACGCCCTAAAGGTTATATTTATAGTAGTGGGAATAAATCTTCTTTCCTTCTTAGACTTGGTTTTGACTTTTTTCAAAAGTCAATCGTCAGCACACCCGCTCCGGGACACAGAGCTCATTACGCAGTCCTAGCTCCACAATGTGGAGCCCATTACAGACGTGAGCCCCTTTTCCATTTCTATGAAGTTTGGCCTTCTGTATGATGCAGGGCTCATCATGGAGCACTGCCTCTGCGTCGTGCTCTTCATAGTTGCAGGGTAACCAGTTTTATATTTTTCTGTAATCTAGCTACACATGTGATGCAGACTTCCAATTGGAGTTTTCTCCACGCCTCACCAATCTCATTTTATCACTACAACAGGTCCCTTTCCGGTCTGAAATGCTTCATATTTGCTTCTTTCAACACTTTGGGTCAAATCCCTATACATTTTAGCCTGCAAGCATCTAATCATTTATATTAGCTCACCATCATGAATAAGTACAAAATTATAAGAATATACACGATTCTTGCCCTCGAAACAAGATTAAACATGAGTAAAATATGGCAAGCGGGTGTACAAATACGCCTAAGATCACACGTCAACAACAAGTGTATTACACTCTCCTTATTTTTTTGCTGATTGGTAAAATAGTGTCTATTAAGATAATTTTTGAATGGGTTGAGTGTTCAATTATTACATGTCTTGGTTAGGGTGTGTAAGTCAAAAATCATATCAACTTTAGATATCTTCTTATGTGTTCAACCTTTGTTAAACGTTGAAATGTATAATGTGAAGACTTTCAAAATGCTAGCCCAAACCAACGCGAGTTTAAGCAGGCCTCGGACCGATAAATCTAATGGTAGCAATAGTGAGGTGATTTGCGTAAATAAATTTATCAGTGTCACTATTTCAGCTTAGACGTCGTTTAAAAAAACTTTGGAAATATAGATTTGTAGCTAGTATTAAATATGTAGCAAAATCCTAACGAATTGCTAAAATTTTAAATAGATGGGAAAAATTTGCCTTATTATAATAATCGCCAGAATTTCAGTTTAAATCTTAACGAATCACCAGAATTCTATCACAAGTCCCGACGATTCTAATTTCAAATTAATAAAAATTTTGCTTTGTTAAAATTTTGACTGGTCATTGGATTTGTGGTCAGGTACCTACGAATTGTTAGAATTATAACTACAAATTCTGACAAATGGTCAAAATTGGCTACAAAATCCTGATAGGTCAACGGGTCGCTATAATTTATTGTGGTAAAATTTCACCAATATATTATTCCTTCAGAATTGATCAAAT
>JACEIK010000216.1:484369-496936 GCA_018107945.1 Datura stramonium | reverse complement strand
TTATATCAATTTTCAATAATTTCTAATGGTTAAATTCAACTAAAAGCTTCAAAAAAATCAATAAAGGCCACTTTATCTAATTCAAAAGTGTTTTTTTAAGTTGAACAAAATTTATTAATGGCATTCTTCAATTTTCTACAATCAAATTAATCTAAATTATTAAGGATAGACAATATAAGCTTAACAAAATAAACCTATTCAATTCAGACCATAAATAAGTATAATGAATCTTCAATTTTCTACATCACATTAAAAGAGGAGGAAGGATAAGAAGATCAAGAATGAAGAAGAGAGAAGAAATAAGAAAAATGCAGCAAAATATTAAACACTAATATTTTAAGAGGCTTTCCCCTGAAAAATTCTGGAAATAGCCTGGACTAGGTAATTTTTGACTTTATCTTTGAAAAATAACTAATGTCGAGGATTTTTTGATTTCACGAGTGAAATTTCCATGACATCATCTTGGAGTTTCACCTGTGAAATTTGAAATTTCATGATGATGGTTATTTTTAAATTTACAAAAATCGAGAAATAGTTATTTTTGAATATTAACTCTTCTAAATCAAATGGGTAGGTTGAAATTATTTTAGTTAATATATAAGTGGATCATTAACCTGCCCAAAAATTATTTAAACTGAAATGGACCGGGTCATGATGATCTAAACAATGAATCATATTCCGATCAATTCTACTTTTATTACCAAATTTTAATTTCTTTATTTACCGATCAATTCTACTTTCATTACCAAATTTTAATTTCTTTATTTATTATCATAAAAATTGTTTAATGATCAAACAAAACTAATAATATTTTTTATTATGATAATCTATAACATATCAAGCTTAAAAAAATTTAAATTTTTTTTACAAGATTTCTCGAGGATCATTTTGGACTATCTGTTTCGTCCAAAACAATCTAACCTTTACATGAAATGAATTAAACAGATCACATGAGACTGAGTTAATAAATAAGAGGGGTATTAACCTACCCAAGTTTGAAAGTCTTGAACAAGTCATGTTTTCGTGGACCAATTTTATCACCCCTATGTACTTCTAATTTCTTTTAAAGAAGAAATTCAAACTATTTGTCAACTACAACAACAAAGTAATTTTTATGGTGACGAGTAGTTCTTCATGCAATTTATCGAGCAAGGTCCAACAAAATCTTTCATATTTTCACAATCTAAAGGACAATGTTGCAGAAAGATCGTGGATTAACTATCATACAATCACATACAAAGCAAATAGAGAAGAAAAATAACATAAGAATTTAACAAGGTTCGACTAACTCTAATCCTCTGAGCAGAAGCATAGAGAATTTTTCACTATGAAAGAGAAGAAGTGTACATGCTTATGAATACCCAACTATAATCCATATATATAGGCTTAAGTAATCTCAAAACTATAAGAGAAAGATTCTCCCAATCCTACAAGGACAATATATTTTTCTTTATCGAATCTATTAGGACAATGGATTTTTTTAAACCAAAAGGGATAATGTGTTTCCTAAATAAAAGAGACAAATTCAAGACATAATTAGCAAATCTTCCCCTGGCTTGAATTTTCTTCATCAACAGGAGCAACATCTGTCTACCTTGCCCTCAGCCCTCAAAAGGGCTCTGCTGAGTACTGCACACATTAATCAACTCTAGGCAATACCTAAGCTTATTGGATGAAATTGCCTTAATCATTATATTAGTCAGATTATCATGTGTAGATACTTTCTTCACATCAATAACCCTTTCTAATATAATGTCTCGAATAAAATGATGTTGACTTAAATATGCTTCTTCCGCTCATGGAACATCTGATTCTTAGTAAGATGAATAACACTCTGACTATCACAAAATACTGAAGTTTTATTTTGAGCTAGTCTAAGATCACTTACAAAGTTTTGTAGCCAAATGATCTCTTTCACTACTTTTATAATCGCCATATACTCAACCTTTGTGGTAGATAAAGCAACAACCGAATGAAGTCTCCTTTCAACTGATGATACTACCCAAAAGAGCAAAAATATAACCTGTCATAAATCTCCTCTTATCCAACTTCCCTACATAATCTGAATCAACATAGCCTACTAATGATTCACTCAAATTTTCTTTGAAAAAAGTCGAATCCACATCTGCAGTACACTTCAAGTATCTAAAGATTCACTTCACTGTATGCCAATATTATTTATCAGTACATACCATGTATCTATTCACAATACTAACAACATGTAAAATATCAGTGCTAGTGCAAATTATAGCATATATAATACTACCGAAAACACTCTACTATGGAGCACTAGACATCTATTTCATCTCCTCATATGTTCTTGGTGACATGTCTGTAGAGAATTTGAAATGAGAAGCAAAAGAACAGACACAAGTTTAGTACCTTTCATATTAAATCTCCTGAGGACCCTCTCAATATAGGATTGTTGAGATAACATTAGTTTCCCAACTCTTCTATCTTGAGTAAATTCCATCCCTAACATCTTCTTTTCAATACCCAATTTCTTCATCTCAAACTCCTCACCTAGTTTCTTTTTCAATCGAATAATATATGACATATTTTTAGTAGAAATAAGCATGTCATCCACATGCAACAACAAATACATAAAAGAACAATATTTAAGCTTCTTGTAATACACACAACTATCATATGGACTTTGAGAAAAGACATTCTGTATCATGAATGTATCAAATCTTTTATACACTGCCTATGCGACTTTTTCAGACCATATAAAGATATTTTAAGCAAGCAAACATGGTTTCCTTACCAGAGTGATGAATCCCTCAAGTTGACTCATATAACAAGAATGCAGTTTTCACATCTAACTATTTTTTCTCTAAGTCATAAACATCCATCAAAGCTAGTTAGACCCTAATAGAGCTATATTTCACCATTGAAGAGAACAATTCATTGTAATCTGCCACTTTCCTTTGTGTAACACCTTTAGCCACCAACCTTGCCTTATATCTCGGTGCTTAAACTCCTGAATTACCTCCTTTCTTTCAAAAATTCATTTGCAGCCTACTATATTTTGTCCCTTTAGAAATGAAATAAGTTTTCATGTTTGATTCTTATGAAGAGACTCAATCTATTCAACCATAGCACCAACCCACTAATTTGCTTCTGAACTAGAAATAGATTCTTTATAGCTATTAGGATCAAGCACGTCAATGGCCTTTGCAATTGACAAAGAAAATTCTACAAGTCTTGCATATCTAAGAAAATACCCATCAACTATGTTTTCTAACCTTTTTGGTCCGTTGGTCATTCTCTTATCTCTGTCAGTTGCAATGCTATACTAATGCTGTACAATAGATGTATCAATATTATTATCTTGATCAAGATTTTGCACCTTCTCCACTTTTTCTACCTCTGAACTACTGAGTTGAGCTATTGCACATTTAATTTCTATCTCTATGCGATCACTAATACCACGATCTGTTTCTTCTATTGTCTTCTCCCTCTGATTGTCTAGTGAGGAAGATTCATTGAATGTCATATCTCTATTAATAATTAACCCTAGAGTCTTTTGATCTGTCCCTGCAACCTATAACCTTTCACCCTAGTTGCATACCCTAGTAATATGCACTTTTTTGTTTATATGTTCTATAACACCATTTTATTATGGTATTCCAACACATGTGTGGTGCCTCACTAGCCGTCTCTACTGCAGAAATCATTGAGCTTGAAGTTGTAAAATTTTAACCCATTATAGGTCCGAAGACGCTTAACTTTTCTCTCTACCTACTTCCCAACCATCATTTTCCATTTACAAATATTGAAAATTCCTCATCTTTTATTTAGAGAAAATAAACCCATACTATTGTTGATCAGTAACCGATCACAGTCATAAAATACCTGGAACCAGTCTTGGAGGGAAGTCTATTTGGATCCTACAAATCTGAAGGTATATAATCTAACTTGTCTTTGATATTATGCTCTGCCTTCTTGCTGAACTTTACCCTTGTTTGTTACCCAACACACAATACTCATAAAAATTTAAAGCTTAATTTTTGTACTTATCCAAAAAATTCTACTTACTTAACAAATACAATCCTTAGTCAATCATATGACCAAGTCACAAATGCCACATTTGAGACTAATTCAGATCACTCTTTTCAAAAGCTACAATTGCTTTCCCTTCAACTACACCGACCTGAAGATAATATAGTTTAAAATGCAACTAACCTTTCAAGAGTACCGTGGAACCTTTACATACTTTAAGTGTCCTATTATGTAAGTGAAACTATACCCTTGTTCATCTAAAGTTGAAAGCGAAATCAAATTCCTTTGAGAAACATGCCAACACCTAGTATGTCTGATAATGCCCTTGAACATTCTCAATTTGAGTTTACCAATTCCCTCTACCTCTAATGGATTATCATCTCCCAGGTAGACAGTTTCACCCGCCTACTTGTAAGTTGCAAAATAATTCATTTGTGGACATATGTGGAAAGTTAAACCAGAATTAAGAACCAAGGAATTATATTTATGATTAGAACTCACAGCACAAACTTTTTCTATGTAGTCACTGTCATTAGAATTATTTCTAGTATCAATAATATTCGCTGAGTTATCAACTTGCTACCCTCTTTCATCCTTCAATATAAGAAAATCTCTTCTTTAGCAACCTTGATCCCCGCACTTATAGCATTCTGCTTCCTTGCTCTAGACTTTGATCCGACTTTAGACTTTTCCTACTAAAGTCTTTCTGTTGTGTTCTTCCCCTACTCACAAGACCCTCACTCTCAGTTCTTCTCTATGAAAAGCTCTTCTTCAACTCTTTAGATTTTAGTACATTACTAACATCATCTAGTGAAATCTTGTCTTTTTCATATAGCAATGTATCAATAAAAGTACCATAAGATGTTGGTAAAGAACATAGGACGATCAAGGCCCGATCCTTACTCTTAATTTTGATATCTACGTTCTTCAGGTCTATTATAATTAAAATAAACTCATCAAGAAAAATTTCAATCAATGTACCTTCGTTCATACAGAAATTGTACAAGCTCTTTTTCAGGTAGAGCGGTTTGTCCGTGATTTCTTAGAATATAGATCTTCCAACTTCTTTCATGTTGCTGTAAAATTTTCTTCAGCAATTTTTCGAAGAACGCTATATTTAATAGTCACGAAGATCTCACTCAAAGCTCTCTCCTCCGGGCTTACCATCTTTGACTCTTTCATCTTTTCAGGAAACACCTCCTCAAAGCCTTCCATACCCCTTATAACACCAATGACTATCTCATCTTGATGTTCCATTAGATTGAAACTAGACCGTCTGTCGAATATCTCTACTTCATATTCTGTTGAAGATAGAAACTCTAACCTTGCTCTGATACCTATTATTGCGAAAAGATCGTGAGTTAACTCGTAAACAATCACACACAAAGCAAATAGAGAAGAAAAATAACACAAGGACATAGCGAGGTTTGTACTAAGACTAATCCTCCAAGAAGAAGTAGAGTGAGTTTTTCTCCATTATGAAAGAGAAGAAGTGTATAATGCTTATAAATCCCCAACAACAATCCCTATATACGTCCCAAGTAGTCCTACACATATAAGAGAAATGTTCTCCCAATCCTACAAGAATAATATATTTTTCTTTTCTAAATTTATTAGGACAATGAATTTCCTAAATATATAATAGAAAAATTCAAGACATAATCAATAGGTAGGATAACAAAAGAAATAAGACTTATATTCACGATAAAACAAATTCATCGAATTAAGACCTTTAGTTAAAGTTGACATATCACGTACTTTTTGTTCCACCATAACTTTTGAACTTTGATGGTCTATCGGGTTATTTTGTAATTGATTTTTATATTATTTCTAAGTATATATTTTATTTTTAATAAAAAAGAATATAAGAAGTCAGNATACAAATTTACACAAGAGTTATTTTTCTTGGTCATCATATGCCAAACGTATTCTCCATATTTTATTTTATTTTGTAAGGAGGGTGTCCGATCTCTAGGTAATATATAGACATGAATAGCAAAATACAAATAAATTGCTGACAAATATAACCAACTATAGTTCATGGACAGCCACTATATATGAGTACAATACATATTTTTTTTTTATTTACAATCGTGCATTGCTTAATTTCTAATGATTCAATCATCATTTCTAATCATTAATTATATATTAATGAATCATATAAGCTAATATAGAGGAAAAAAAATATTTGGCTAAGATCATGGAAGTAATCTTATCATTCAGAATTAAATATACAATTGTATATTTCACAACTCCTAACACATGCTCAATATTAAAATAGAAAACAACTTACACTATATATACTTGCTTAGATATGTACATTCTATCTCAAGGTTTCTTCATTATTTGCTCTTTTGTCCCCTTCTATTCTTTATAAATATTTTTGGTGCACATTTAATTTAAAGTTATTATATAATGGGAGTCTCATCAACTCATGTTATTAGAATTGTTCTCTTAATTGTCCTTGTGAGTGGCATCATGGTTTCTGCTGACGTGTTAGGACGGCGCATGCTCGGGGCAGGCGGCTCAGGTGGCGGCGGCGGCGGCTTAGGTGGCATGGGAACTAGTATAGGTGGAAGTCTTGTTGATGTAGGAAGTGGTGGCACTGGACTTGGCGGCGGTTTGCTTGGTGGTGAAGGTGGCGGCGCAGGTGGTGGTGGACACTAATTTAATTACCTTAATCAATTATAAGGTTTGCTTAATAAGTGAATGTGTTTTTTCATTAATTTGGAGATGGAGTTTATGAAATTGTGTTTAACTTGGTGTGATAATTCTTTTGTATTGACTCTTTCTTTCTCTTGAATTTTGATTCATCAAAGAAGAGCTACGTACATGATTTATTATTTCTATGTATTTGTTGTGTTATTAATTCTTTCCAAATTCTTGGAGTTGCAATTGTATTCGGAGCATAATGACAATAAAGGTGTGTGAATTAATTTATTCTACAATCATTTTGATTTTCATTAAAATTGCAAGTAATTAATCAATATGATATTTTTGTTTGCTCGAATCCTTGTGACAATGAAAAATATTAGTATTACCTTCTCCGATAAATTAGAGTTTGTAGTTAGAATATAATATTGTAGACGTAATTTGGATTTGTGCAAATTAATTAAACTTTGAATGAATAAAGAGACACCAAATTAAAGTAAAAAATACAAAGATAATAGAACTATAGAAAGAAAAATATAGTAAATTTGGAGCTACTTTGCAACTTTTTGCTTCTTGGTATTGGAATCTTCATGGTGCTGATAGAGCTGTCAAAATGGTATACTCCTGTCATATATGAAATTGCACATTTTATTTTTTAATTATTTTTCTTTATTAATCGAAATTATTATTAGTGAGACATAAATTCTTTAAAAATCAAGTCATGTTCAAACATAACTTATGAAATATTATGATAAAAAACATAAATTTATGCTTTATAAAAGAATTATTTGTTATGAGGGGTATAAATTAAATACCAAACATGTTAGACACAAAAGTACAAATGACCCATAGTTTTTCTTGCAATTTCTTGAGTAAGATCCAATATAATTATTCATATTTTCTCAATCTAAAGAAGACAACTAAAAACAATCAAGAACAAAGACTGATATTCAAGGCGAAGTGAATTCCTTGTTAATTTTGTATATAAAATAAATACACTCAAATTATATCGAGATGAACACCAATTGACATTACATCAGAAATTACATATTTCTTCTCATATTGGTGAATTCTTGACTGACGGTTATCATATTTTATAGTTATCGAGCAAAGAGAAGAAGGCAACTAAAATTTTAAAAGTTGAGAGTACAAACTTTCCTCCTCTTTGAATATATAAGCTTTCATAATCATAGACTCATAGTCCTACTCTAGAGTTGTAAACTCAGACATACTTCTCTTACAAGACTTAACATTCTAGTAGAATTCTTTTTTTTCCCTTTCAAATAACTTGGTGTCCAATATTCAATTTGGGTTCCGATTTATTCATACTCGCACCAAAAATCCTTCTTTTAAGGTAAAATACTTAATTTTTATCAAGGTTGACTCTATTTTCAGGTCTCATATTCACGACCTCTTATTAAAGATGGTGAAGTTTACTTATCATCCCACCATAATCTTTGATGATCTATCGGGATATTTTGCAACCTCTGTCATAATTATAGTAATTCTTATATTGTTTCTAAGTATGTATTTTTATTTTATTTAAAAAATTGATATCCGAATTTATACAATAATTATTTTTCTTGATCATCATATCCGAACCTACTCTCCTTTTTTTTTTTTGGAAAGAGGGTTATTTATCCTAAAATTAGGTACATTTGAATTTGTAGTGAGGCTTAAAGGATATATGGCTAATTTGGTTTAAAGGATGACATAAAATAGAAACCAGATAATGAAATAAAATAGAAACTAGATAATGATATAATGCATAATAAAATAATAGCCTGATGGCTCCTCATGAGCCGAGCGATATATCTAATTCCTTTATTTCGTGATGAATTGGGGATTTCTTATTTGATAAAAGAAATAGTGATTAAACGATTAAAAATCACTTGATTTGATCATGCTAAGAACACAAACAACAAAACTTGTTTATTTCAATTCAAAAGTATATTCACTTGTGTATTGCGATATGTCTTTGTCGTACAAGGATTGTCCCTTTTATAAGTTTTATGATATTTAAGGCTTTAATACCTCACAATCATTGTGCATTAATCCACCTTAAATGAGTAGTATATTACATTGATTTCTAATGGAATAACATGTGATGAGTAACGAATGACGTTGACTCCGGAAGGATCTAGTAACAACCGTCAAGCTTTCATTTTGAGATTCCTTCGGTTGCTCTATCTATAACCGACCCAATTCCTATGATAAGTTGTGTCACTACTTTCTCCAGAATGTTGCTTCGTGTATATTTCATTTGCTCTAGCATCCCCAAGAAGTACGTCCACGTGCTTTCTCCTAACTTACCATGTATTCACCTTTTTGACACTTTTCTTCATCCTAACTCATTCACGTGTACAACTTGTTTCTATCCTATACAGATAGTCCTCACACTTTTTAGATTAAATATTTATTTTTTCGATAAGCATTAATGATTACTCTTGCCCCCAATTCTAAAAACTTTTTCACTTATATAAAGAAGCGATTTTTTTTTGCCTATTTGATGCTCTGATCCATTTTTTACCTGTCTTTTCGGCCATGCATCATTGTGCAACTGGACTTTGAGTAAGTTATGTTTTTGAAGCATTGTCATAATGATGGCAATCACTAAGTGTCATGACCCGAATATAGGCCCGGATCGAGACACGGGAGAAAGAATCCCAAGAGGCTCCAAGTCAACCCATGGCATGAACATGACATTTAGACTCAACATAATAATGCGAGAGTCTAATATTTATAAAATAGTGAAAGTCTGGAAATCTGATAACATCAAAT
Organism: Datura stramonium; assembly: GCA_018107945.1. Lineage (NCBI taxonomy): Eukaryota > Viridiplantae > Streptophyta > Magnoliopsida > Solanales > Solanaceae > Datura > Datura stramonium. Next base: position 487,498 of record JACEIK010000216.1, on the reverse strand, counting down.
ATTTGAATACATAACAACAATATGAAACTGAAACATACTATGTCTGATAAGCCTCTACTGGCGGACGAGTTGATGGGACAAGACCCCAACTAACTGACTAAGACTGAAACAGAAAATACTGAATACCACTGACAGAAGGGTCCTCGAAGGATGAGGACTCACCAACTCTGGCTGGGAGATGCTACTCTGAGGATCTGGCTAACTGAGGGACTGAACTTGAATATCTGAGCCTGTATCATGAAATGATACAACATAAAGTATGCGGTCAGTACGTGGAATGTACTGAGTATGCAAGATAAGTAAAACCGCTAAGTAAGTGAAAAAAAATCATGCATATCATAAAATACGTCATTATAAGATTTTGAGAGTAGGGGTTACATGCCATTATCTGAAAACATGATTTAAACATAATTGAATATCATAACTGAATGGAATGACCCAAAGTTGAAAGTGATTATTCATAAGTAAAACTGAACATTGAGTCACACCTGCTGAAAACATAATATCATGACTAATGAACATACATAAATGAAATCATGAGGAACAATGGGAGACTCGTCATATAACTGACATTACCACAATAGAGCTTACGTGGTCCTGACTGTTACACTCAAGTGGGTAGAGCCGTCCAAAGCTTTTCCAGGGCTAAGGACGCTACTATGATATCGATATCAAGCGTAAGGCCCCTTGGGGGAAGGGGAAGCTCACAAGAGAGGTCCCAAATAATCTGATCATACCTACGTTAGCGCGTAGTTCTGAGGCACAGGGTTGACTGACCTTTATCCTACTCGGTGCTAGACACTACTCCCAAAAATATGCATATGCTCTCCATCATTTTTCAATAAAGATAAACTATCATCTAGTGACGAAGCTGGATCATAAGATGATATACAAAAAAAATCTTAAAATATAACATGAGGAGCCTTGGCTCAAACCATACCACAAACTTAAGAGGGTGGGAGTCTAGACTCCAAAATCCATGTGATAAGTTAATAACATGAAATCATGAACATACTTGATCATATGGGCTTGCCTAAACTTAAACATACTTGAAATAGCCCCAAAGATGGGCGTCAATACAATATGTACCGAATATGTAAGGCAGTAAATGAAAATGACTGAATAATACTGATAATGAAACTAAAACTGAAAACAATTCAGTAGGAGGGATAGAGATATAACCTGAATAGCCTTACAACCTACTGTATAACTAACAATAAGTAATGCAAACAAGAAATTACCTGGCCCCTATAAGCCCAGAAGGTACAACTAGCACAGAATAACCCTCCCGGGGCCCCCATAAGCCCTAGCGAGTTCACTTCAATTTATATACCCCTAACTAGGTCAAAATGAGTCAACAGGTAACTATAGCCAACCTGTCAGTCCCCTGGGTCTTCTACTAAGCCCACTCGGTCCTTGTAGTTGTGTCTGAGTTCGGTGGACTCTTGTAACTACACCCTAGGCACCAGGCTCGATGAGGGTCAGTGATGCCGATACGACATAAAAATAGTAGTCTAGTCATGGAATGGACTGTAATATGGCTCTTAGGCCTCTGCGTAGTCCCTTGGGACAATATCTAGCTCCTTAAAGTGATCTATATAGCCCCGTAGGCAACGACACAGCTAGTAACCCTGAGGTTGATCACGGAAGGCTATATAAGGCAGGGTCAATTCCAATCTAAACAGAAAACGCTAATTGCAGACTAATAATAGAAGCTAACCACAACAATCATGCTTCTGGTATTCTTACGACAGTCTAGGTCGTATTACAATACAACAGGAATAACTTGCCGAAGGAATTTGCCTTAACATTCCTCGAATGCTAATTTCTGATTTAACTGGCGAGTTTCAACTTGCATTCGGCGGTTCTTTCCAACTGTAACCTTTATGCTAGAGAATAAGATTAATTTCAATACTAAATTCGACAAATAATGATAACTTTCGATAATAATAACAACTATAATTCAACTCCGAATAACTCGGCCAAAAACCTATAATTTCCTGAGAGTTCAGAAGGGGAAACGCTTACCTAATGCTTTTGGCCGTTTAGGATTCAATTTAGCGCAATTTCGACAACTTTTATTCTGCAGAGTTCCGATATGCCGAGCAAATTTTTGAGTTATAACTCCATAGTAATGCTTTTCGTAGGCCTAAAACTCATTATCCGTAGTTAATTTACATTTGGACGGCATTTGGTAGCGTAATCAGGCGAAAACTCAATAAAACTTGCGTGCTCCTTCTATTTTGGTCGTGGGTTCTATTTGGAATGAGTTGGAAATAAGCCAAGGGCCTTTATATACTTGCATGGCCGGTGGCATAGGGGTTCCTCGCGCTGGCCAATGCGCCAACCCTGTGCCGCACCGTGCCTCTCAAAGTGCCAGCAGGCCTGGCGCGCCGCACTGCCCAGCGCACTGCTGGCTAGCGCGTAGCGTTGGCTCGTAGCCTCGCCTGACCCTTCTTTCGAGGCTCTTTCCGCACGCGTCAAGCTCTACTTACTCGTGGCAATTCCATATGTATGCCTACTAAGCATTAATGTTTTATGGGATGTAACACGGATATCGTTAGAAGTCCATCTATCTTGATCCCTACCAAAGAAAGAAGTTTAAGAGACCCTACATCCACCATGATCTGTAATGATGAAAGAAAATATGCTTCAACTTTTGCATGGCTGTCAATTGATCTCAAAAGCTTCTCTAATAAGGAGAGCTCTTGGAGCCTACTCCACTCCTAAGGTTGAAAATTAGAAATAAAAAATAGAGAGGAGTAAGAGAGTACAAAGTGACAACTCAAGAGTGAAAAAATGAGAGGTTGTGTGGAGTGAAGCGAGAGAGTTGCCACAACCACCATCTAACATTCTTGCTGGTCCTTCTTATATTTGAAAGATCCTTGTGTAGTTACAAAGTCAGTGAATGAAGGAACATAAGTTCTTAGCCCAGAGTCTAAACTTGATATGATGAAAAGTAATGTTATTCTCTTTGACTAAGAGGCTTGGGGTGCTTGAGAACTTGAAAAGGATAGTTTCACCCCAAGGTAAAGAAAGTCCTTCTTGTATTAAGGTTGTGCAACATTAAGTATACACTCATAATAGTCAATATTTAATCTCCATACACACATAATTTTTTGATAAAGA
>JACEIK010000216.1:471654-482448 GCA_018107945.1 Datura stramonium | reverse complement strand
ATAATTGGTGTTATTGGCTAGTAAAGGTGGTGATGATAGTTGCTAGTAATAGTGGTGGTGATAGTTGTGATGATGGAGGTGGCTGGTGTTATAGTGACTGGCGTGATGGTGGTGGAGATAGTTGTGATGATGAAGATGATTGGTGTTGTAGTGGCTGACATGATGGTGGTGGTTGGTAGTGATGGTTGTGATGGTGAACTTAGTTGACATTAGTAGTTGGTGGTGTTGATAGTGGTGACCGAAGAATGTGTGGTGGTATAGTTGGTGGCCGTGCTAATTGTGATTGTGGAGGTGGTTGGTAGTAGGGATTGACCGCAGTGGTAGTAATGACTATAGGGTGGTAGAGGCGGCGACGGTGGCAGTGAATGTAACTATAATGATGGAGATGGTATGTGTGGTAATGGCTGACAGTAGTGGTGGTTGACAATAGTGGTGGAGCTGGTGGTTGGCGACGGTAATGGTAGTGGTGATTGTGATGACACAAGTGATTAGTGGTGATGATTGGTGGATTGGACATAGTGGTGGTGAAAATTATCCACACAAGAATACCTCTTAATGATATTAAGACTCTGTTCCAAATCTTAATGATTAAGACATATTCAGACCAAATAAGTGTTGAAATCTTAATGAAAATAAATGCACTTGATGGTTTAAGTTCTGAACTATTCAAATTCAGACCTGCATTAAGTGCAAAAAAAGAGGCCTAAGTCTAACTTTAGCATATAGTCAGAACTCTTGTATTAGCATGGAACTCTATTGTATTTCTCTCTTATAAGTAGGAGTCTTGTACTCAATTCGTATCATCAATACATATATTGATTTCTCTCTAAATAGCTTGAGAATTTTATATGATATCAGAGCATTAAAACTCTTCTCATTACTTAGTATTGAAAATCTCAAACTTCTTCTCCTTCCTAAAAAAATGGCTCTTGCAACATCTTCCACTAATACTCTCTCAGCGTGATCACTGCATCACTTCATTGTCTCATGCTCCATCAAACTTAATACGACAAACTATCTAATATGGAGGACACAAATGATACAACTCATCCAAGTTATGAGATTTACCTATCTTATCAAGGACAGTGCATCTAAACCAACATCGAAAAAAATTGCTAAAAAGGTTGTAGAGATCAATATTGAGAAGGATGTTGGAGAAAGTAGCAATATAGGAGATTGAGAAGAAAATGATATATTTCTTAGGAGTTGAATTTTAGCCACACTAACAGAAGAAAGAATATACCTTCTAGTAGGCTAATCAACTATCAGAGAAATATGGGAGTGCTTAGAAGAAGCCTATCTTCCAGCAATAAAGAACAAGGACTTCTAACTCAAATAACAATTGTAGAATATTACGGTAGGAAACAAAAAGATTAATCAATATCAAGGAGTTTAAAGGAATCTGTGATGGGCTTGCAGTCATACACAAGCTTGTTGATGAATATAGCAAAGTGATCAACTTTGCCAAGGGCTTAGGTCCTAAATACAAGACATTCAGGACTATCATGTTAAGTAAGATACTTTTTCCTACTCTAAATCAATTTATCAATGCGTTCAAGGGTTTTGACATGAGGAAGGATGAAAAAGAAGTTCCCTAACAGACAACATTGTCTTCTCTACTCAAAGAGGTAGAGGGAGAGGAAACTATTCTCAAAGAACAGGAAACAACAACTTCAACTTGAGAGGAAGGGGTTTTAGACTTTTTGCACAAACAATAAACAATCAGAATAATTAAAGTTTTCAAGGTGAAAATCAGAACAAGGGAAAAGATGCAACTGAGGCATGTCAAATTTGTTGTAGGAAATAACCACACTGCTCTCAAATATTTTTATAGGTGAAATTACTCCTATCAGATTGTAGATGAACTACCACAAGTATTGGTTGTTGTAAACTTGCAGAATACATTAATTGGAGATGATAGGTATGCATATTTAGAAGCTAGCAGTCACATGACAAACAACTTAGGTAACTTATCTAATCTCAAACACTATAATGGATCTAGCAAGATCATTATTGAAAATGGATCTGTTAGACATCACGCATGTTTTGAATACAACAAGATCTGGTTGATACTACATGAAGTTCTTGTGGTGCCTAAAATTGCTAAGAATCTGTTTTCAATTAGTAAATTTGCAAAAGATAATTCTTGCACTATTGAATTTGATGAAATTAATTTGTTGTAAAGGACAAGAAGACAAAAATATCGTTGGCCAAAAGATAAAAGAGAGGTGGACTCTATACCTTGGAAGATAACAATCTCTATGCTTTGACTACCACACAAGACTGAAAAAAATCAGAAAATGTTACACCCCGTGAAAGTTGACTATTAGTAAGCATACGCGTGGTCTTGAGGTAAATAAATAGAGTACGACGCGTGTAGAAAAGCCTCAGAAGTCAGGTCGAGCAAGGCCAGGTTGCAAGGGCCGGCGCACTAGTGCCTTGGGTAGCGTGGCGCGCCAGCAGTATTGGCGCAATAGGAGGAGGGAGGCAGGCTGGCGCTATGGCCGGTGCCGGGCGCCCCCTGCAACCGATCTCACCTATATAAATCCCTCCTTCGTAGTTTTAAGTTCATTTCCATATGATAGCCGACCAGTAAAGAGGGAAAACGAAGGAATCAAATAATTTTCATCCGTTTACGCTGTGATACGCCATTCAAATTCAAATTAACTTCGACTATCGAAGTTTAAGACCACAGGGAGAATTACTACGGAGTTAGTTTCATGAAATTCTCCCGGCAAATCGTAGCCCCGCTGAGCAAAAGTTGTCGGAATTGGTTTAAACTAATTTCTATACGATCACAAGCTTTAAGTAAGCATTTCTCCCTTCTGAACTCTCGAGAAATAATACGTTTTCGGTCGTGTTTTATTAAGTTGAAGTATAGTCAATATTAGTATTAAAAGTTATCGTTTTGCGCCGAATTTGGTATTGAGATTCATCTCTTTCTCCTTGTATAACTGTTACAGCTGAAGAGAGCTGGCGAATACAAGTTGAAACTCGTCGATTATTCAGGAAACGATAATCAAGGTAAGTAAGGCTTAACCCTCGGCAAGTATACTCGTCGTACAGTGTTACGACTTATGTTCTCAAATAGAAATGACGATTTCACGTGTTGTAGATAGTTGCTACCATTAAATTTTGATTAAACATGTTGGAATTAACTGTTGCTAGTATATAAAGATCAGATATGATGTGAGTAACTGCCATCAATATATTATAGTTATATATATATATATTGTGGTTAGCTGCTAGAAAATGTATATGAATTATAGATGCCCGGGCAAGACATATAGAGAGTTGTGTTGGACCACTAAAGATCTCGCCCTATTCAGTCTAGACTATTAGAGATCATGATCACTATCAGGATCCTCTGATCAAATAAAGGTGCATAGCGTGCCTGCTAGCAGTTTTATAGATTATCCTAGGGGGCGAGCAGCGGTGGCGTTAGGCCCAGAAGACCAGTTACGCCTTTTGATTGGCTAGATGGAGATGTTAGTACAACACCTTGATTGGGGTTTCCCTAACTTAGGAGCCATCCATGACCACCCTAGGGTTACTAGCTGTGTCGATGCCCTTCAGGGCGAGATGATGTCGATCTATGGAGCGATATACCTTCCGTGAGGGACGAAGATGGGGCCTTAGGTCCTCACGCAGTCCATTCCATGGGTGGGCTATTATACGTCATGGTTGGATCTACACACCACCGTCGAGCCTGGTGCTTGGGGTGCAGATATCAGGAGTCCATCGGACTCAGACACAGCTATAGTTCAGGGGCCGATGGGGCTTAGTTGTAGACCTAGGGGACTGTTAGGTTGACTACAGTACCAGTGGAGTCATAAAAACTTGAATAGGGGTATATGGATTGAGATGTGCTCGTCGGGGCTTATGGGGGCCCGAACGAGTTATTCTGTATTGATTGTACCTTCCGGCTTATGGGGGCTAGGTGAGGTTCTTGTTTGTATTCTTGTCTGCTAGTTATAGTTTATAAATGTGTAATTATATAGTCTTAGCTTACGTGCATGTAGTGTTGGTTAGATGCAGATTATGAACTAGCAAGCGTACAGGTTAATCTTTCTGCCCTTCTTTCTATTCACTTCAAGTCTTTATCAGCTTATGTATTGCCTCACATATTCGGTACATGTTGTACTGACGCTCTCCCCTGGGCGCTACATTACTTTCCTACAGGTTTAGACATATAGGGTTCAGGATCTTCAGTAGCAGCTATTCAGAGTCCGCAGTTGGGACAACTCCTTTCATTCGGAGTTGCCAGGAGAGATTTCTGTATTTCAGTTATATAGAATTTTGGATAGGCCGGGGCCTTGTCCCGACCACTATTTTTACTCTTTGGGGCTTGCAGACTATAGTCGTTAGTCAGTTAGTTGTATGTTGGCCGTGTTGGGCCTTAATCAGTTATGTTTCGAGTGTTGGCCGTGTGGGCCTAGTATAGTAACTCGTCTTCATTTCTGTTATAACTAGACAACATGGTGGCCTTGTGGACCCGCATAGGATCCTTTATGTTGCCTGTTGTTGGTTAGCTTTTTTAATTTACAGGTAGCTATATGGCCTTGTCAGCCGGAGGCTGTATTTACAGCCGAGATATAGCTCGTTGTTTTCTTGAATTGAGTCGCAGGCTGGAACCAGATGTGCATAAGCCTAGCCAAGTCAGTTAGTTGTCAGTGTGGCACCGGGTGCCAGTCATGCCTCCCAAGGTGGGGCGTGACAAACTTGGTATCGGAGCAGTTTGTATCCTAGAGAGTCTACAAGCTGTGTCTAGTAGAGTCTTGCTTATAAATGTGTTGTGCACCGCATTCTATAAGTAGGAGGCTATGAGGCATAATAGTATAGTTACCCTTTCTTCTTCTCAAATCGTGCTATAGAGCCGAGTTATACAGGGTTGAGTCCCTAAGTTTTTATTGCTATATCTGTCTAGGATAAGATCTGATATGAGACAGACTCCAGCCAGCCGCCAGTTAGCTACAGCAGCAAGAAAGGGCACCAGTGTGATACTATAGTTGGGGGACAACCAGTTTGAGGATGAAAGCGAATGTTTTTTTAATTTTCTCAGTATTTTCCTGGGGCACCAGGAATCTCATAAGGTGGTAGATATGCCAACACCATCCCCAGTTCTTTTTATAATCTGAAAGTAGAAGGTCAGGAGTATAGAGTATATACGACTCGACTTATTTATTAGATATCCAAGATCTGGAAAGGGCGATAGTTAACGTTAGATTACCTGAAGGGTATGAAAAAGGGAGGAAATTGCAGGATTCCTACCTCCAACTCTTCGAATATTGTAAGGTTCCATACCTCAGTCTTCCCATAGTAAGATAGGGTTATTTTCAACCTCCCAGCTTGTTCTTATAGTACAATAGAAAGTGTAAGTATCAGTTCTATGGCGCTCAGAACGAATAGTAGAGAAGGGCTAGAATTGTTGTCTCCCAGGAGGATTAGAGAGTGGTTGAAACCCTTAGTATTTACAAGTTATCTAGACCTTTACGGTAGTAAGCCAGGAATAGGGATAAGGTTGTCAATACCACTCGAATGTGTATGAGAGAGTCCAACAGTGATAAACCCCCAGTAATAGTAAAGCTCAAGTCAAAAAAAGGCTGAATCCGCCGTAGCATGTTAATGACGGAGGACATACCTACAAGATAATGGTTATAGCCTTAGTTTCTGATATCGAAGGACAGGGAGATCATATGAACAAAACAAGTCGGAGTGCAAGTTAGAAGGGATACAGGTCAGTAGACTTGGTTAGTAACATCCTTGACAGTATGAGATAGGGAGCACGAACCTCAGAGATCAGTCCAAGGGAGCATGAGGAGCGGCACAAGTATTTAATGGGGGAAAACCATAATCACCTCCAGGTTGATAGAACATAGGGTCACCACCGAATATTGAGAACTAAGCATCGGGCTAACAGTTAAGAGATAGTAGGGTTGTATCCTAGAATGTTGCGGTATCCCCGCCAAGGAGAAAGCAAGGGAGTGATGTCACAGAGACTTTAACCTAGTGCAACCTAGAAACAAGTCCCAACAGAAAGTTATTGGCCCTCAAGATAACAAAAGACAGGGTCATAAGGCCCAGATGTCGACTCTACATTCCAAGGGTGGCAGAACTTCAAATAGCAGACCATAGCTAAGGTGCATGTGCTCGTTACTCCCAGAATTTAACGAAAATGCAACGAGATGGTATGGAAAGACAGAATATATCATTGAATCATAGCAACAGAGCTCCAGTGACAGGCTAGAAAAGATGAGAGTAGTCCAATATAGGAGACGGTCATGTCTTCAATGGAGTGGAGAGTAATTAATATGAATACAGTCACAAGATGGAATTATATTGCAGCTAAAGCGTATGACGAATTAAATATTTAAGAAGTAGTCTGGTTACGTGGAGCCCCAGTGTCTAGTAAACCCTGAGAGAGAGACACAACTCCCAGCTAGGTTTTGGGAAACTGTTAGAACATATTGGAGCGCAGGCTAAAATAAGTACGACTTCTTATCTCCATGTAAATAACCCAACAAAGCACTCAGGTCAGGCGCCGGGCGGTCTCTTATGAGTGGAAGTGGAATCCTCCCCCCCTCCCAAAGTAAATTAAAGGTAGTTGGACCAAGGCATATTATCACAGATAGATTGAGAAATTAAATTTACCAAGAAATTGGTACCGATGGCCCAAGGCCGTCAGGAGTCCTACCCTAAGGTATGACGCAGGCAGCTAAGGGTTGAAGCAACAATTGGATATTTCGAGAAACTTTTCCAAAAAAGGTCATTATGAGATTTGGTAAAAAGGGCAAGCTCAGCCCGAGGTTTATTGGACCATATCGAATCCTTCGGAGAGTGGGCTAGGTAGCATACGAGCTAGATTTGCCTTCAGAATTAGAATCTTTTCATCCGGTCTTTCATGTGTCAATGCTACGGAGGTGCATAGGGGATCCGTCCGGAGCTACACCAGTTGAGGACGTCCAGATTACCGAGTATTTATCTTATGAAGAAGACCCAGTGGCCATATTAGATCGGCAGGTTCGTAGGTTGAGGACTAAGTATGTTACCTCTGTTAAAGTACTATGGAGAAATAAGAATAGAGAAGAAATGACTTGGAAAGCTGAGGACGACATGAAATCCAGATACCCTCATTTGTTCAAGGCTTAGTCTAGACTATGCAGTTCAGGTAAGTTATTGATTCAGTTGTTGTTTCATGATTTGTTCTATACATATTGCTCAGTTGACTTCAGCCTTGTTGTGAAATAGTTGTTAAAGTATTATGTGAAGTACCTGTGTTGGACTTTTCTGAGTTTTAGAGTTTTTCATATAGCCCATATTACAGGGGAAACTCTGCCAAAATTTCTACAGAATAATAGTTAAGAGAGTTAAACTCCTATGAATTGTAGTTGACATTCGAGGACGAATGTTCCTAAGGGAGGAGGATGTTACACCCCATGAAAGTTGACTATTAGTAAGCATACGCATGGATTTGGGGTAAATAAATAGAGTACGATGCGTGTAGAAAATCCTCGAAAGTCGGATCGAGCGAGGCCAGGCTGCAAGGGCCAGCGCGATGCACCGACACACTGGCGCCTTAGGCAGCATGGTGCGCCAGCAGTATTGGCTCTATGGGAGGCACAACGCGGGGGGCAGGCTGGCGCTATGGCCGTTGTGGGGAGCCCCCCTGCAACCGGCCTCACATATATAAAGCCCTCCTTTGTAGTTTTAAGTTCATTACCATATGATATCCGGCCAGTAAAGAGGGAAAACGAAGGAATCAAATAATTTTCATTCGTTTATGCTGTGATACGCCATCCAAATTCAAATTAACTTCGAGTATTGAAGTTTAAGGCCACATGGATCATTACTAAGGAGTTAGTTTCGCAAAATTCGCACAGCTAATCGTAGCCCCGCCGAGCAAAATTTGTCAGAATTGGTTCAAACTAATTTCTATACGATCACAGGCTTTAAGTAAGAATTTCTCCCTTCTGAACTCACGAGAAATAATACGTTTTCAGCCGTGTTTCATTAAGCTAAAGTATAGTCAATATTAGTATTAAAAGTTATTGCTTTACACCGAATTTAGTATTGAAATTCATCTCTTTCTCCTTGTATAACGGTTACAGCTGAAGAGAGCTGGTGAATACAAGTTGAAACTCATTGGTTATTCAGGAAACAACAATCAAGGTACGTAAGGCTTAACCCTCAGCAAGTATACTCATTGTACAGTGTTACGACTTATGTTCTCGAATAGAATGAAGATTTCACGTGTTGTAGATAGTTGCTACCATTAAATTGTGATTAAATATGTTGGAATTAGCTGTTGCTAGTATATAAAGATCAGATATATTGCAAGTAACTACCATCAATAGATTATAGTTATATATATTGTGGTTAGCTTCTAGAAAATGTATATGGATTGTACCGTAGTATCCCTCGTTGAAAAAAAGACATGATAAGTACGATACGCGCTAAAAGCGTCATAGAAACTCTTCTATTCTCCAGTTCATTGTTTTAGTAGGATTGTATGGTTTATTGCCAGGACTAGACCTTAGAAACTCGTGAGGGTTAGCGAGCCTGAGTTAGTAAGTTGAATAGTGTAGGCGTAGTTAGGTGACATAACTATCGGTTTGGCGCCTGGGTTGCCAGAAAATCACATCCAGAAGCCATTGACATAACTGCACATCCAAGGGCCCAAAATGTAGACAAAATAGTCATACTTTAGAATCAGTGACACTAGGGTTGTCTAGTGTACTGAGTGACAGCCTACCGCCCTATTAGCTAATACCAATTATTGTCAATCATAGTTGACTTAGCAGTTATCACATAGGTCGCCCAGGAAGCCATCCCAGTTGTCCAAATCAAATAGACCCATGGGTACCCTAAGGAAGGGGACCTTATCAGTAGTTAGAGCTTGGGCCAGCCGCCCAACTGGTTCTTATAAGGTATTCAGGTACAGATTGCTAGGAATGGTTAATTCTACATAAAGTTGTCTATAAGGTTAAGAATCACCCATAAAAGTAATATAAGATCCGAGTAGATCAAGATAAGGTCTAAGGGACTAGTAGTACCACGTTAGTAAAGTACTACCCGCCGGCTAAGGATGTCAGTAAACTTCCTATGGAGGATTAGGGGCCGATCACTCAAAAGCATGTTTGGCCAGTACCAACCTTACAGTTGTCATAAGCAGAGGAACTGAGTAGTTAGTCATGCGCGACCCCACAGTTATAATGAATTATAGATGTCCGAGCAAGACATATAGAGAGTTGTGTTGGACCACTCCAGGTCTCGCCCTATTCAGTCCAGACTATTAGAGATCAAGATAACTATCAGGATCCTCTGATCAGATACAGGTGTATAGCGTGCCTGCTAGCAGTTTTACAAATTATCCTAGGGGGCGAGTAGCGGTGGCGTTAGGCCGAGAAGGCCAGTTACGCCTTTTGAGTGGCTAGATGGAGATGTTAGTACAGTACCTTGGTTGGGGTTTCCCTCACTTAGGAGCCATCCATGACCACCCCCGGGTTATTAGCTGTGTCGACGCTCGCCAGGGGCGAGATGACGTCGCTCTATGCCATACGCGAGGGATGAAGATGGGATCCCACGTCCTCATATAGTCCATTCCATCGTTGGGCTATTATATGTCGTGGTTGGCTCTACACACCTCCGTCGAGCCTGGTGACCAGGGTGCAGATATCAGGAGTCCACTGGACTCAGAGACAGCTACAGTTCAGGGGCCGAGAGGGCTCAGTTGTAGACCCAAGGGACCAGTAGGTTGGCTACAGTACCAATGGAGTCATAGAAACCTAGATAGGGGTATATAGATTGAGATGTGCTCGCTAGGGCTTATGGGGGCCTGAACGAGTTATTATGTGTTGATTGTACCTTCCAGCTTATGGGGGCCAGGTGAGGTTCTTTTTCGTATTCTTGTCTGCTAGTTATAGTTTATAGATGTGTAATTATACAGTCTTAGCTTACGTATATGTAGTGTTGATTAGATGCAGATTACGAAGCTGCAGGCATACAGGTTAATCTTTTTGTCCTTCTTTCTATTCACTTCCAGTCTTTATTAGCTTATCTATTGCATTACATATTTGGTACATATTGTATTAACGCTCTCCCCTGGGAGCTGCATTACTTCTCTGTAGGTTTAGACAGACAGAGTTCAGGATCTTCAGTAGCAGATGTTCAGAGTCCGCAGTTGGGACAACTCCTTTCATTCGGAGTTGCCAGGTTGTAGAGATTTCTGTATTTCAGTTATATAGAATTTTGGATAGGACGAGACCCTGTCCCAACCACTATTTGTACTCTTAGGGGCCTGCAGACTATAGTCATCAGTCAATTATTTGTATGTTGTTCGTATTGGGCCTTAATCAGTTATGTTTCGTGTGTTGGCCATGTGGGGCCTAGTATAGTAACTCGTCTTCATTTCTGTTATAACTAGATAACATGGTGGCTTGTCGGGCCGCATAGGATCCCTTCTGTTGCCTGTTGTTGGTTAGCTATTTTCATTTATAGGTAGCTATACGACCTTGTCGGGCGGATGTTGTATTTACAGCTGAGATATAGCTCGTTTTTTTCTTGAATTGAGTCGCAGGCTGGCACCAGACATGCCTAAGCCTAGCCAGGTCAGTTAGTTGCCAGTGTGGCACCGGGTGCCAGTCATGCCTCCCAAGGTGGGGCGTGACAGAAAATATTTGTCATGATAAATTAGGACATCCTAGTTTGAAGTTTTTAAAATTTTTGAGTAGAAATAAGTTATATTCATGTCAATAGTTGGAATAAAGTGCCTATTATTGGTTCTAGTTGTCAGTT
>JACEIK010000216.1:415489-425684 GCA_018107945.1 Datura stramonium | reverse complement strand
CTTGTTCTCAATTACTATTTGCAGCTTACTCAAATAATATTTCTTCCTTACATACTAGTACTTTCTTTCATACTGACGTCCTCATTTCTTAGGGGACATTGTCTTTTCTTACAGGTCCAATCGAGATCCAGATAGGCCTCTCCGGTAGGAGTTGTAGAGGTTAGCAATTTTGGTAAGCTCCAACTCTTCCTGGAGCTAAAGAGTTAGAGATCCAGCTTTAATTTTGAGTATGTGTTTAGCAGATGGGTAGGTTGGGGTCCTGTCCCGACTATATGTCAGTCATGTTACTCTTAGAGGCTTGTAGACAATTTTGTGGGTTTTCAGTGTGTCGTGTATGGCCTTGTCGGCCTTCTATTTAGATGTTGTACAGTTCATAGCCCTTTTTGGCTTATCGTTCAGTCCCTGAGGTACTTGTATCTTGTTAGTCTTATATATGCATGCTCTAAGGATATTAGTTTATTCATACTTATATTATAGCCGTGTTATCATGGCATCCTGATTGGCCTAATTGATATTCAAGTTGTAAGAGTTTCAGTGGCTAGCTCAATCAAGTGAGGCACCGTGTGTCAGTCATGCCTCCCTAGGTTTGGGGCGTGACAGGTATGTGACAAAAATGATTACAAAACGGTTGTGCATTAACCAAGCACGACAATTGGGTACATTCTATCCTAACTACAAATCAATCCCCTAAGCGGGGAAAAGATCATATTCTATTTAACCTTAGTGAATTTCTTAGAATTCCCCTCTCGAGTAATATCTAAAGTTCAAAGATGTGTTCTATTGGTTGCGAATCAATAAAACAATTACGATCAAGATAAAGTAAATAACCACCTTTGTCGTAGCCTGACGATAAATATCCTAAAAAATTAATCCAACTTCATACAACAACAATCATGGAACTACCATAACCATAGAAGAAGGGTATTAGGCGCTCGTGCTCGTAGGAACAATCAAAAGATAGTTAATATGCATACAAATGTCTAAGAAAAATAAAAAGAAATAAGAAATCGAAAGATTTTATTGCTCTAATGTGCTCCAAGTGCAAAAACCTTGTCAAATCATCTAAACTCTTCCAAAAACGACCTTTGGTCTATTTGTAAAGATGAAAAAACCTTCAAACAAACTACTCCTAGTGAAAATCAGAGTCGACTAAAAATAGACTTTGGATCATCTTTCACCGCGTCGTGCTAGCCATCGTGGTAAACTTTATCATGGCGCACTGTCTTGATGTCTTGTTCCTTAGTCAATTATTGTTTTTGTCTCCTTTTCTACCGCCAGCGCTGGCCATCACATTGATCTACTGCTTTGGGTGCCACATCATGGTGAAGTTTTCTTGGACTTGAAAAATTTTCTCAATCACTTCATGTTCCACCACGGTGTGCAAGCCATCGCAGTGGATTTTACTATTTTGGCCACCACATCACGGTGACTTCTCCTTACTCCTGGACTTATTCTTTTCTTCAGCTATTCTTGTTCCACTGAAATCCACTGTGATGGCCTGTACGCTGTAGTGACTTCTCCTTACTCTTGGACTTATTCTTTTCTTCAACTATCCTTGTTCCACCGCGGTGTGCTAATCATCATGGTGAATTTTACTGCATTGATCAATGCATACGGTGACTTTTGCCTTTAGGACTTGGCCAAAAAACTCTGAGATTCTTTATCTCTGCATCATGTCGCTCCTGTCAATAGACTGAATGGTGCAGTGGTAGGTAGTGTGGTGCAAAGACTCTGCACTTTCTCCATCTTAGCAGATTTCTTCCATTTTTCTTCTATTCACATGCAATTTCGCCCCAAAACACCTACATTCATAGAAATCTCGCAAATTAGTTAAATACATCATACACAAGTTAGGTGTATTTGCTACAAATTCATATCAAGCAAGGTACAAATATACATAAGGAGTACGAAACCACACCCACTTGAACCTTGTTCGTCCTCGACAAAGCAACTATACCCTACTTATGTTACATACAAATACCTTTCAAAGCTTCACTAATGTGAACAGGTCTATTCACACTAGAGAAGTTACAATCATCACAAACGCAATATATAGGGGATATTCACATCAAATCAACTCAATAATCCCTTCGAAACACCATGTCCTCTAAGATCGACTCGAATATCGAGAAGTAGGACAAATTCGAATATGTATCTTCAAAAAAGGAATCAAACATGTAACTTATATTTCATCAATCATGTACCCTCATTATCAAGAGAAAAAACTAGTCATACATAAGAATCATGAATCATCAACAGTGTATCATAACTAGGAAATTTTTGTGCATGCTCTCACCCTTAACAATGAAATTTACATGCACATATAATGACCCATAGGATCAAGTAGGACGTATAATGATTGTAATGTAGGCTAAGTACAGGAATAAATTATTTGGATAAAATGTAACTATCTTTCTCCAAGCACTTTTAATACACTACTCTTTCCACTATTTCACACATTCTTCATCGCACCAAATTTTCATTCTCTTTTCTACTAGTTTTTCACTCTTATACTTCTCAGTTTATTTTAAGAACACTTTTGCCATAGGTGTTAGGAAGGAGCTTTTTTTCATTTACTTTTTCTTTTTTATTTATATTTGCTCATTTCTTTTAATATCCTACTTGCACTTTTAGCTTGTGCCCCCGTTACTTTTATTCTTTTTGTAACTTTCAAATATACCCTCTTCTATTTTTCAACTTCCTTCAAGCTTCAAAATTTTCAACTAAAGTGCCTTAGGGGATACGAGATCAACATTATGGCTAACGTGAACAAAGGGGATAAGATTATCATGCAGCTAACTAAAAAATAAGCTAAAGGCTCAACGGGACTAACTAAGGATATCATTGCACTAGGTAGGTAAAAAGAAGTAAAAATAACATCCAAATAAAGAAATGTCTATATCATCTTCTAAACTTTCACACCTTGTATGACTTTATACACACTCCAAATAAGTTCTAGCCATCAATATGACACGTGAAATATAAAGCAAAAATCTCACCCATAGATGGGACATGATCGACTTAAGACGAATTAATGATGATCCTCTATTTAGCATACACTAGTGCTAGTTCAATGAAAGAATTTTTAAGCCTTAACATTATGTAATCAGTTAGGTACGAGAACCTGGGTGTCTCAAAAAAAAGTGTATCTACAGCTTCTTGCATGTTCTTCTGTATACCCCTAGAGAGTTGTCTACTAGATCAATAGTGCACCTAATCTCGAGTACTTGACATTCACATGGTTTTGGACTATAGGCGATTCTAATGACTAAAATTCCCTCAAGACAGTTGTCATCTATGTGTCATCAGAAAAAGTCACTACCTATGACTAAATAAATAAAACCTACTAAAATAAAATCTACTACCTCGTTCAAAGAATCACCCCTGAAAAAGATAAGCGCACAAACACAAACCAACGCTTATGCTAACCACTAGCAAGACTCAAAATACTGCTTATCTAATATATTAATTATTACCTATTACAACCCCAAAACACTTAATAAAATATCTGAAAACAAACAAAACAAAAATATTATCCGATTATACAAACCATAATAGCATAAATAAACAAAAAAATTCATTCCTCACTCCACACTTAAAATAAAGCACTATCCCAATGCATCAGAGTTAATCAAAAGAGTGGAAAAGAAAGAACTCCCTGTCTACTAATCATCATTGGCCTCATAATCAGTTGAACTGAAATTAGTGTCACCATCCTCACTATCTCGCTCCTTATCATCTTACTCCTCTTCATCTTTTCATCTCCTCATCATGTAGCGATTGCTCGGGTATGTTATCTTCATCTCATCAAAGTTTGTCCTCATTATACACATGAATTGGCATAAGTATTAAGTGGATAAAGGTCAACAAGGACAATATGCTCCCAGGGAGTGGATAATATGCCCCTAATCCTAAGCAGGAGATCCATCATCCCATAGATATAGGCCATAAATCTTTCATCGCGAACATGTCTCTCAGCTATAGTCAAAGTGGGGCCTCTCACTATGCCAGGCTCCTTCACCCTAGTCATATATACACATTTAGTAATTGCGGTAAACTTGTAATTATGGAGTTTTTCATTTACGTCCTTATTATGCAAGAATTGGGTGAGCACATTCCTAAAAAATATCACCTGAATTTTTTCTGAGAGCCTCCTTCATCAAGGACATCATTAGATAACCCACATTGGCAGGCTCATCTATCATTAACGTATACAACACGCACATCCTTTCCCTCATCACAGTAGTGAGGTGACGTCCAAGCATAGTCGCAGACTCGGTATTTTTAGCCACACCCTTTCATCCTTTTAAAAGTTAGTAAAAGATAGTATTTCATAGGTGCGATCACTCTTGTTTTAGCCCATCTAACCATTGGATTGGACCCACAGATCGAATACCTAATATCCCTATAGGTCGGGCTAGTCACAACGGCCTTAAGAGGATCCATGGACACGTCAGAGCTTATAAAAATCTGCACAAAGCACGGTCAGAAAAATAAACTATGTGCCCTCTTACTAGCACCTCATCGAGATTATTCAAGTACTAATTTTCATAGAACTCTTGGCATGGTTGTTGTTTGCCTCTCCTGGTTTCTCAAACACAAAGTTGAACCCCAAATTTTGAATCTCTACCAGATGTAGGGGTATGATCCGTACAACTCCCCATCCACCGCTATCTCATCATTGTACTTCTCAAGACAAAATTTTGGACCACTTTCTGTCATAGTATTTCACCTACTTCAGATAATAACTTCTGGGAGGATAAGCCTACTCAATTGGGGGAAGCGAGGCTTAGGTACCTAAGCCTTCTCTTCTTTTGCCCTCTTTTTTATCAGTAGATGGGAGGTTAAAGGGTTGTATTGGCCTCACCATTTCCACTTGTACAACCATACAACAACATTAGAAATTAACATACAGGTAGATGAACTAAGGTGTGTGTTGTAACGACCCCGCACTTAGTTTGTGAGAACAAATGCAATTAGACAAGAAGGGTACATCAGACTACCTCTTTCTCTTGAGATTATACGTGGCTACTGATAGTATGCCTCATATCCACCCCACATTTAAATCAAACATACTTGTAAGGCACAAACCACATAGATACAACCAAATGACTGCTCTTTCCTCAAGACGGTCGCCATCCATCCATTATTAGGAAGAATCTTCCCTTGACTATACTTTGGGGTCTTTCATCAAACATGGAGTATGCAATGTGTGTGAGTGTAAAGTGTTAAGTAATCATCGCAATCCCCTATTTCAGGGCTCAATCACATACACTATCAACTACACCAAAATAATTTCAAAAACTAGTGTGGGGGATGTAAAGGGTTACTACTCATCATTTTTCATAAACACGCAATCATAATCCTTCAATCAATCAGATGGAAACCTTAATTCACACAGTCACCAATAGTACTCTTTCACAACAATGAGGATAGATGGATAAGGTATTTTCATGCTAGCTAGATCAATAAAAAAGACTTACCAAATGATCCTTGACTTGAGAAACTAGGGGAAATGGAGATGGTTCTTGAGATAAGTTGGAGAGTCGGGAAACGAGAGTTAGAGAGAGCTATGTGTTTCTCTGTGTGGGGGGACGAAAATGGTGGGAAGTAAGGGTTATGAGTTTTTAAAGGGGTTATGAGTTTTTAAAGGGGCTATGCATTTCACCATTATGCAGGATCTACGTGTTTGTAGTTGACCCAACCGTTGATTGCTAGTCACCGCGGTGCACTGGCCAATTCGGTGAAATTCACTATGTTGGCCCCCACGTTGCGATGAACTAAATTTCCATAATTAGAAAAATTTTGGACTCCATAACTCAATGCGTCGCAGCATGTACCAGCATAGTGAATTTTACTGTGTTGGGCACCACTTCTCGATGAAATACCCTTTTTACACGTGATCAAATTTCACATCTTTAACTTGGCAACCATAGTGCGCTTTCCAATGCGGTGAATTTCACTGCGTTGGGCACCGCATCACGGTGACCTCTGAATTTCTCCATGTTTTTTCCAATCGCCTAGTTTTCACTTTTGTCTGCTTATAGCTCGATTCCAAGCCCATTTAAGCACCTAATCTTGAAAATCATACCTAAAACACAACCCATCAACTTTGAACAAAAAGACCTAACTACAAAAGCAATCAAAAGGTTGGGTTGCCTCTCAATTAACGCTTCATTTAACTTCACGGTACGACGCATGCTTGAGCTACCTCCCAAGTAGTGCCTAGCTTACATAGTGGCATGATGCTACTTTAGGGAAAAAAATTCAAAATTTTACTACTAAAATTTCAAAGTCATACTTCTTTTAGGAGTAATGTTCAAAGTTCTATTGCTTCAAGAGTGGAGTCTTAATAATTCGGGAGTACATTTTAGAGTCTTACTACTTTGGGAGTAAATTTTAAGATTTTATTACTTCATGAGTAAATTTTAAGATTTACTAGTTCAGGAGTAAATTTTCGATTTACAACTTATGGAGTAAATTTTAGAGTATTTACTATTTCAGGAGTAAATTTTATATTTACTAGTTTGGGAGTAAATTTCAGATTTACTACTTTGGGAGTAAGTTTCAGATTTACTACTTCCAGNGATTTTATATTTACTATTTCGGAGTAAGTTTCAGATTACTACTTCCTAAGTAAATTTTAAATTTATTTCTTCTCAATCATTCTACCTTCTAGAGGTGAGTCGTGATATCTTCACAATCAAGAGCGCGCTCATATTTATAAAACTTTATTAAATATTGTCACATTCACTTCAAGAAATAAATATGTATCTATAACATTTATCAAAAGTTCTCATTCTTCGAAAAATGAAAAATAATCATCTAAATGTTTCGTGATCATATTGAATTATAATAGCTTAAAATCTTTTTTAAAATATTGCAACTTCGGGAAAAAATCGATATATGCATATAACGTAGATAATTTCTCTAACATATTTTCAGTAATTACAACAAGATTATGAAAATATTATCACTTCTACTGATCATATATTTCTTGCAAATTCTCATTCTTACCCAGTAATGGATATGAAATTAATATCATTATATATTTTTACAATGTTGTTCTTCTGGAATAAATATGAGGCATGAACTGTCAAGTGAATCAATGTTGTTCTTGTGGAACAAATATGAGGCATGAATTGTCAAGTGAATCAATTATGTCGTTCTTCAGATTCATAAACAAAATTGATAGCGTTATTAGCAATACTTACCTTTTATCTCATGTAATCATATTCACTTTATTCTTATTTTGTGAATATTAAGAGAAACAACATAATCAAAGGAATACCATTCTGCTGGCTAAGCACTACATCTTTCGGAAACTAACCATAACTTTTCTTCAAAGAAACAAGATAGACATTCACTATAATACAAATACATTTATATACATTCACTATGATACAAATACATTAATGGACATTTACTATGACACAAATATATTTATAACAATGGTGTAATATTTAGATTAGTTACGTGATGAGTTTCACATTACACGTCAAAACATTTATGAAAATAAAAAAGGTACTAACACAAAATAAAGGAATTAGAAATTTGTTTTTCACAACTGCAGGTAGGGAGTGTAAATATGACCTAAAAATTGATGGCCCTCATAACTCATTCGAAATTTTATGGGTTCGACACAACATAATTTTATATTAAGTTGATTGTAGTTCAACCCAACATAACCTATTTTTAAAGTGATCTTCAATTTAGCCCAATTCTAGTCCATATTTAAGATTTACTTTAATTTGGATTTACTACTTGATATTTACATTGATTTTTTCTATGGGTCAGGTCTCGAGTCTCCGGTGAGGGTTGAATCTTGAGTTAGGATCAGTCCGAGTTAGGATCGAGTCTCGAGTCTCGAGTCTGGGGTCAGTGTAGAGGTAAAGTCTCAAATCGTAGGTCAAGGTCGGGTTTTGGTTCTCAAGTCCCGGGTCAGGATAGGTTCCCAAGTCTCAAATCTGGATCGAATCTCCACTCTGGTCGTAGGGAAGTGTTGAGATTGGTCCATAGAATCAGGTCTTGGGTTGGGGCTTAAGTCTTGGTTTCGAGTATAATTCGAGGCTCAGAATCTCGAGTTAGGGTGCGGTATCAAGTCAAAATTGGGTCTAGGGTTAGGGTTAGGATCAAGTCCTGATTCAGGGTTAGCTCTCGGTTCGAGGGTAAGATCTTGGGTCCTAGGTCGAGGTTTAACTCTCAGGTCTGGGTTCAAGGTCGAATCTCATGCATAGACTCCTGAATATCTTGTCCAAGGTTAAAGTCAGGTCTCGAGTAGAGACTGGGGGTCGGGGATCGGATCATGGGTTAGGATTAGGTTGAGGTCGGGTCTTCGGTCTTATGTCGAAGCAAAGGATCAGAGCTCAGGTCCCCAATCTCGAGTTAGGATCGAATCCCAATTTAGGTTCGTGTCCCTATTTGAGGGGGATGGTGCTGGGGTCTAGGTTGTGTTAGGTCCCTAGATCGATTTGGTTAATGGGTCCCAGGTCAAGATTAGTTTTTGAGTCAAGGTCGGGTGTCGTGTTGCGACAGAAGGTAGGGTATCAAATCCCTGGTTAGGGTTGGGTTGGGTCTCGTTTCGAGGTTGGGTCCTAGGTTAAGATCGAGGTTCGGGTCTCGAGTCTCATGTCCCAAGTGTTAGGTCGAGGCTCAATTCCCGAATCTCGGGTAAGGGTCCGATCGAGGTCAGGTCTTGAGTCTTAGGTCGGGGCTCGGGTCTCGAGTCTTGAGCCAAGATTATAATCCGAGTTAGGGTCTAGGGTAGGGAAGAGTAGACCTGAGAAAAAGCTGGGGTAGGGGGAAGGCGAACCATTCAAATAATTTGATCAAATTGGGCGGGTCATGATCCAACCCATTTTTAGTCCATTTCAGTCCAACACATTTCAATCCAAGTAGTTTTTAGAATGATTTTAGCCTAATCCATTTTAACATACTCAATTTCGACCTAACCCGCCTATTTGATTTTGAACTGATTTTTTCCCCACCTTTGCAACAGAAGTGGAAAGCATTTGATTAACATTTCGGAGAGTGCTGTTTGGTCTGACCCAATATTAAGTCTCTGCTCTTTTCTTGTTGAGTCAATTTTTAGCCCAACTTCTGTTTAAAGGTCCGTATATCCACTCAAGTGGTACCAACCAGTCCATGAATCCAATGTATAAAAGAGCTAAATTGAGCCTTTTGATGTTATTATGTGCAGTCTTTCAGAACCCATCCATTAGTGGTAGTACTTCTTAGGGGAAATTGACACACACACACACTCTATTGCTAACTGCTATTAACAAGGTTTCTCACCAATGCACACACATGAGAACAAATTCATCTCTAAAGATACACATACACACACTAACAATACCAATAACCTTGATACCCAAGCACAAAACCTATCGTTCCCATTTCATCACCAGTAGAGTATACACATTAAACAATCACACTTGCATATATTCTTATAGATATACCTGATATACATATGATACACGAATATACAAGACATGTATAGATATACAGTTTCAAAATCCAGTTTTGCCGATTTTCACACATCCTTCGCTGCACCACCACTATAAAACTTCCATAACCGCAGTCCATTCTACTGTAGAAATACACCATTTCAAAAAAAGATGGCAGAAAAATAAAGTTGAAATATACTTCTTGAAACCAAGACAGCAACAACATGACAACTTCAGAGTGGCTACAGCCTATAGGGTGCCAATGTTAGTTTGGGCCACCATGTGTCAATAACATGACATTGGACTATTCGATGCCATTTATTGGGCCGAGTAAAAAAAAGAGTAATTTTCACGGGCAGCACTACATAGTAAAATAATTACACAAAATAACATGTTTTATCTTAATTATATAAAGTAGCATTTTAAAAAAAAATATTCTAATACAGATTAACGATAACCTTGAGTGTTGTATCAAAAATTGAAACCTTAATCTCCTCTTATAACGGCGCTAGTTAATATCTAATTAAACAAACTTGCATATTTAATGGGAATAAATCTCTCTCCGTTTTGATCTCGACTTTTTTTCCACCATATATAAGAAATTTAAACAATTAATCCATATTAGATCAAAAACTTCAAAAATTCGCAGATTTCGTGGGGATTTTCTTTTTCTTTGGGTGTATCATTGTTGCAGGTTTGGTGAAATTGATACTTATACATATATTAAAAAATATTAAAAAATATCTTAC
>JACEIK010000216.1:381153-411062 GCA_018107945.1 Datura stramonium | reverse complement strand
ATTCTAGGTCTGCAATAAAGCCAAACTAATCTAGTTGGTAGGTCAAAAGTTTAAGTTGATGAAAAGTTACAGTAGTGAATCAAAAGGTGGTGAACTCCTACATCTCCTCCATCTTCTTAATTGATTTTAAAGGGTCACGGTTTTCCATTAGTGGGTCATAAAGTTTGTACATGACACTTAAACTTGCACATACCTCTTTTTGCTTAAACAAAAAGGTTTATAGAAACACCCACATAAATAAGATCATAAGCTTAAAATTGACGGTTGATGCAAAACACTATTATCAACTAAACTTACTTCCAGGAATATTAAAAAATTATTATGAACAGACAAAAGATGCAAAAGAGACTCACAAGGGCAATTCACGTGTCAATCCATCAAATAGCAATTGATTTGCGCAAACTATGAAATTTAAGAACTTTAATGCCCATACATCTTCAGCTGACGCAACATGAACTTTTACCTTTTTGATCACCTGCAAGCATTCCAAATCACAGTAAGGTAAGAATGAGCAATAACTAAAACATAAGAGTATACTAAAGAATCACTTTGAAATGGAAATGTTAAGCATTTAAAAGCATTGTAATTTGGCACGACTCTTGATATTATCCTTTCATGTCCCTTCACCAAACGGACTATACAAAGTATATGTCATATCAGAGTAATTTTACCTTCAATTGCTCAAGCTGAAATAGTTAAAATAAAAATAAATGGAGGACTAGACTCTCTATAGGGAATGAATACCTCTTTTTCGAGTGCTTCATGACGAATGCTACCGGCTTTCATAGCTTTGGTCTTTTCTGGTTTCCCACAAATAAGAGTATACTCCATCTTTTTTTCACACCATTCCTGAAGCCAACTTGCGATTATGAGGATAAATAATCAGTAGAATTCATGTTTTAGGGGGAACTTTCCCTGCACAATGACTTTCAAATATGAACAAAACCAATACAGAACACGAGAATATGCTCAAAAAAACATTCACATCAGAAAGGCTCAAGCGAGTACTTCCATTTGCACTAGCCAAATTCTCAAATAAAATGTATAGAATATTTTCTATCCCTAGTAATGTATCTATATAGGGTACCTAGTGAGCTGATCCGCAATGAGAGGGTAATTAGAAAGAAACCAAAGAAAATAAATCAAAACTAAGTTCGGGAATTCTAGGAAACCCGCAACTCATATTGGTCAACGCTCAACAGCACTAATCTGCTTCTTGAGACCAAAAGAACATCAAAATCAGAGTTGTTACTGAAGACAAAGGAAAATTGAATTTGAGACATATGGTTAATTGAGTTGTGTACCTATCTCATCTAAAAGTTTTAAGATGTTAGAGAGAGCACCACTTTGATTTACTTAATTACATCTTCAATACGCTCCCTCACATATAGGCCTGATTTTTTTGTGTGTGTGTGCCAAGCATGTGGAAATTCCTTTTGATAATGTGTGACGGTAAGGCTCAAACCCATACTTCTGCCTACTCTGGTACCATGTTGAATTACATTACCATCTTATCTAAAAGTTTCAACTCTTAGAGAAAACATCCCTTTTATTTACTTAATTATGTCTTCAACATGGTCAATGGATGTCAACATATTCTCTAAAAGGTTACAAAAACCCCTTCTCTCACTGAAGTAGATGCACAATGAACCAGCTAGAAGTTAGATAAGCCATATCTAGAGTGAAAATCTTGCTGTCTCACGCAAATCCAAGCGATTCACAAATGAAATAGATCCTTTGCGCTAAACATCAAACTACATCCTAGAACTTGAAAATAAATCAGATGAGTGATCTCACTTCACCCTGATCCATCTCAAATACTCAAGTCTGCCTGTGAAAAAGTTCAAATAACATGTCCAACCGGTATCTATCTTCCCAAAGATGAATAAAGAAGAACTCAAAATAAAAGATTAAAAAAACAATACTCCCTTCATCCCCAATTTATATGAAACTTTTTCCACTCTAGGTCCTAGGACATTCCAAATTGTTTGAACACCAGTTGATCTCTATACAATTTATCACAACTTCAACAATTAAAATTCATTAGACTATTCAAATCATTAAATGTTTTCTATCAAATTAACTTTCACACTTCTTACATTGACTTTTTCGTCCACTATGCTACTCTGAGAAAGGAAGTTATATCTTAAATTGTGATCAGTCAAATAACATTATATAAAACAGGAGATCGTATAATGATAAGCCCTCATGTTCAAATCCACATGATATTCCAAAAGTTTGAAGTTCCTCTAAGCATTCAAACAATGAATCATCAGGAAACCAAAGCTTTTCAAACTACAAGATAAAAAGACACCAAATTCTAACATAATTACACCAAAGTGTATTACTCCCTCCATCCCGTTCCAATTTACATGACACTTTTTGCTTCCATAGTGTCAATTTGACTATAGATTGGATAAGATCGAGTAAATATTTTAAAATTAAATTAGATATTCAAAAACTATACAAAAAATATCACAATTTGCAAATTCTTCTCGTGTTAATAGTATAACAAAAATTCATTTTAAATTATTGATCAAAGTCTACATAGTTTGAATATCTAAAAATAAAAAATGTGACACAAATTGGGATAGAGGGAGTATAAAGTTTCGAAATTCATACTGTGGCAGTAATATCAGTAACAGCCAATCCTCTAGTCCTCCGGTACCGATGCAATAACGAGTCGACAACTCTATTCCTCTTCTGACTACTCGTTAACCTTCCAGAATCTTCTACATCAACCACTAACGGATCACTTTGTGAAGAACAGCTCGAAAAACTCCGTTTCGACAACAGAGTAATAGACTTAATGGACCTGACGTTTCTCTGGAAACGCGCCGACGAGGAAGAAGCGCGTGACGGAGACGATACCAGAGATCGCGTGGCTGCAAAGGCAGCTTCGATTAACGCCATTTCTTCTTCACTGATGATCTCTAATGGAATCTCAGGTATTGTTTTCTTCTGGTTTTGTGATGTTTCTTCTTCATCAGGAGGGGTGTAACTCGGTGATTGTGACTCAATCATTTCCGACGAGTTGGCAGCGAGTCGCGGCATGTGACCGTTGGGAACGGCGCAAATGGAGGATCCAAGGATAAAATATACTCATCAATTTTTAAAATTTAAAAATAAAAATAAAAAAACTATTGTAGCTCCTTTCTTTTCGAGAAAATGACATAATGGTCCCTGGTGTTTGATAATATGTTTAGAGTAGTGACAAATATTTATGGAAGATTTGACGAAAATAGTGAGAGAAAAAGATTTTAACTCCATACACCAGGTACGTCCAATTTAATTTTAAAATATGCAACACAAAAAATTATATTAAACATTAAAAGGATATTTTTTAAAAAAAATAGCAAAAATTACCCTTCAAAAAGTTATACCAAACTATAGAAATAAATTGAAAATAGAAGAAACTATAAAATTGTACTTCTAAATACGAATTTCCGTTGATTTTCATTTTTTTTAGAATATTGTAAATATTTGACAGAAATTAAAAATATTAATTTTTGACAAATTTAAAGAATTAAAACTATTAAATACATATTTAAAAAAATTATTTTAAACTTATCATCAAACATAACGAATCGTTTTTGTGATTTTCTCCTTTTCTTTTTCCTCCTCTTTATATTTTTGATACTTTTTTAAAATTACTTTGGGAAATTTGAAATGGAAAGTGGAAATGGAGGTGAATCAAACAGTGGGAGTAAAATCAATCTATAAATTATGACCTGTCTAATCTAGGTTTGGACTAGTTAATGATTTTTTTTATTTTTTACAAGGTAACAAACTCTCTATAAATCATCAATATAAATGTTGGAAGCCAAAATGAAGTATTTACATCAGTGGATCTAATCCCAAAAAATAAAACAATAGACAAAATCACCCAAGCTCTATATCATCTCACAAGGACACTAGAATGTCTAATAACATATATTGGATCATCTATATACTCTAATTTGCATCAATATCAAAACATAGAAATACAGTTCATCTTAATCCTTTGCTTTGCGTTGGATGCTCTTTAACCTCCCCACAATGATTGCTTTGTTGTTCTGGGAGCGTTGGAGCTACTGATATCTTAAAAACACCTACACTTCCTTTCGTTTCGAATTGTCCACCAAATTACTGCAGGGTTAATTCTCCATCTATCTTTGTTAGTGCTGCTATTTCTTTCTGAATTCTAGTACATCAAAGCATCAGATGTTGTACCTGCATATAAAAATAGCCACTTTATATGGAATTTTTACTATGAATACTCCACCTGAGTGTATCCTCCCCTTTTTGTACTCCAGTGTATTGATCTAATGTGCCATAGAAATCTGCCAAAATGTCAATTTCCCAGTCTTGCATCAGTCTCTAAAAGTCCAAACTTCATTCAAGGTGGCACCCTGCTGTTGGTTCAATCCTCCTATCATCCTGGACATTAAAGCTGATCTTTTTGTGTGAATCCAAGCCATAGATTCCTAATTCATCTCCACAAACTAACCAACCTCCCTTCCAAGGATGAGTATTGAGATTTCCACCTAACTAATTTTTTTCATGACCCGTTTATTTTATTAACTCGCTTAATTCAATTCTTTTAAAAACAAAGTTGATATGTAGCATAGATTAACACGTGACAAATTTTGTCTAGTTACCTTTAAAAAAGAGGATTTTTTAATTTCATATATTATATATAGTCATAATATGAGAAAAATATTTATTAGGTACTTAAACAATTTATAAGAAAACAAACAAAAAATTTAAAATTTAGTAAGAATTGAGCAAGTTGAGTTATGACCCAATTTTTAACGCATTTTAGTCCAACATGTTTCAGCCCAAATTACTTTTGGATAGGTCCAATGACTTGTTTATTTATTCACTCGGGCATTTTGACATGCCAAATTTCAGTCCAACCCGCTCATTTGGCAACTCCTTAATCAATATCACACATGACATATTTAAAACTACAAAATTAAAGAGTATTTTGATACATTACACATCTTTTATTTAAAATCACAAAATTTAAAAAATTTCTCTACTTTTTAAAATTTCATAACCAATCAAACTATACAAATAAATTAAACAAAAGAAGTATTAGTTATTGATCCCGGCTTAATGAGTTCTTTCTTTCGTAATTAACTGAAGTTTTGTGACTGAAGATTTTTTATGACAACTTTTTTAAACTTGAAATTCTGAAAAACTCATCTTCAAAAACTAATAAAAAGACAATCCAATATAATAACCAAACAATATTTAGAAAATTTCGTTGATAAAAAGGAAAATATTCTAAATCCAAACTTCCTATGGAATTACACCTCGACTAATTTCACGAGCCACATAATATGACCTTAGCTCATGTATACAAAAAAACAAATGAAGAAGCTTAAATAAAAAGCTAACCATTACACTTATATATATAAAAGTTGTTTGAGACCAGACAATAAAAAAGCTTAAATAAAGAAACAGAAGCAGTTCATATTGACTGTTATACATGCCTTTTCCACTCCCCTCTTCCAGGTGAAGAAAATTGGAAGTAAGAAAAAGACTAATTTTAACCACAAAAAGACACTTCCTGAAAAAAAAAAAAAGAATACAATCTCTAATACTTACTTTTTTTTTGGTCATAACCGATAAATCCCTGAGGGCCAGTCTAACGCGAGGTTCAGAACTCGGTGAATAATGGATACACCGCTCTGCCCTTCTCCACTTAAATATCAAGTTTTTGTCTGTGGAAGCATTCAAACTCTGAGATGTGATGAGCTCTTACCACTCTGTGGGCAAGCTAAGAGCTTATCCCTTAAATCGGATACTTCGACTAATACCAGCATTAATTCCTGTAGTTTCTCCACCATAAGGACCAGTTGGTTTCTTAATTTTCTGAACTTGTCCTTCCCTACGTTTCTGAGCCTTCTCATGTTTCCCCTGAGAGAGAGATAAAGACAGTTTGTCAACATTGTTATGTCAGGAATCTATAGTTCTTTCAAGCATAAGCTATTCTGCTTTTAAGCCACTTACCCTGTATTTCTTCCTTGGATTTTTATCTTGCTTCTTACGATTACGAGTAAGGCCCCTGTTTTTCTCCATCTAGAAGAAAAAGAAACTCGATTTTAGTGAAACCAAAAGAAAAGAGAGAGAGAGAAAGGGATGTCATGATTGAAACTGGGTACCAAAGCTAATATGTCATACCTGGTAATTTATCTGGCGCTTCCCATCCACAGGGGTTTCTGGCGCCAACGGCATAGCTGGGGATCTGCAGTGGCAATTATGATGGATTAAATGAATCAAAGCAAGCAAAATGCATATGGTTTCCAGGCTATGCACTAACAGAAAACAGCCAAGCAGATAAGAGATGGGATGCTATTGAACTAGAGAAACAAATGCAGGATTTAGCAGGATAACACATAATAATTTATACTGATGAGGCATGCTGAATGAGCTTTGCTTTAACAATCTTAAAAACAATGTCGGGTCTAACCTGGAATACATCTTTTCTTTAGCAGCAAGCTTAGCTGAATGTTGCTTTTCGACTTCTCTGTAGAATTCCAGATCTGAGTCCATTTCACTATCATTAGAAGTAGCAAGCTCATTGCTTGCATGGTCACCAGGCTCATCGTTGACATCATCAGAAGGTTCAACTCCAGCTCCGGCTAGAACTCTCAGTTCATGCTTTCTTCTCCTTTCTCCAATGTCATCTCGTTTTGGTAAATCATCATCACCAGAAATTACCTTCCAAAGGAACAAAACTTATTATAACATCTAATTAAGTTAAATCACAGGAGACATACTAAACGAATTTTGAAAGCAGAAAAGGGATTCCATCCAAGGAAAAATGATTGTAACAGAAGTCCACTTTAACAGAAGCAAAATACACACATGTGGTTGTTGGGTTCGATCCCTGGGAATGGAGAAATTCCCCCTTAAATGGCCCTACGTGATTGACAATTGGTTTCAAATACCAGCTGGTTAAGCCAACATATATATACATATATTTATTTTTTTGACAAGGAAAAAAGCGTGTATATATGTACATATATATGAATATCGTACCGAGGAAACAAGAAAGGAGAAGAAGTGTGTTTCACAAAGCAAATTTTGCAGGCACCTGAATATTATCAGCAATAACTGCTTGCACAATTATCCAACCACACTGTATTTCTTCAATCTCGTAGATACAGATATTTATGAAAGGGTATAGCAAGATTTTTGGAACTCAGAGATGAAGAACAACTAAACCAAACATGTGCCCAACATTAAGGCTTTCAAAATAATCCTAATTGTCACAAATTAGAAAACTATGACATCAAACAGTAAAAACAGTTGTCCTCACTCTGATGAGCAGACAGGAGAACCAAAAACTTAACAATAACATCCAGTCAAAATGCAGCTGAATACGACTCAAATAACATAAATTACGACTTCATTCAATTGCGACATCTAAAGGTGCAACTTCTTTGAAAAACATGCAAAAATATACAAATATACCCCATCCATCACAAATCAATTCGCCATACATAAATATCAAGGTCAAAGAAGGTTTCTTTTTTTTTTGGTTCCAAATACTGAATTACTATAAAAGATGCAAGAAGGAATAAGGGAAAACAATTAGAGTGACCATCAATAAAGGAAAAGGGAGCAACTCTATAACAAAAGAAAGACATCCACAGAGACAGAAGTTGAATAGACTGTCAAATTCCATAAGTACAGAGAAGCAATCTCAATGCAGTTGCATACAGTCACATAAAAGACATAGGATATTTATTTACAAGAAAATCAACAAAATGAAGACAGAATTAAAGCATGTGTGATCCACACCTTGGGTCTCGCTACTTGAGGAGTTAGAAGCCTAGACAGCTTGTTTAAACTTCGTATCTCATGATCATCTCCGGCACCCATGGCATCATCATCAAAATCATCAGGTGTTGCCAATAGGCTGCATATAATTCATTGGACTTCCCATCAGTGATTCCATGTTTGCATTAAGTTATGTAGACTAACAGATGAGGTAGATGGAGCAATAAATTGTGAAGCAAATTGATACCCATTCAGTAGTCGCGAGCGCTTGTTTTGTTTTTCATGTTTCTGTGCAATGGAACTTAAGAAACCTTTCTGCTTCAATTTTTCCTCAAGGGAAGCTCTCACTTTTAACATTTCCATGCTTTGGATACCAACTTGATCGTCCTGCCACAATTCTTTAATGTTAGTTAATTTGATCTACATCGTACTGGTAAAAGAAGAAGAGATCTGGTGATCTTGCAACAGATAAGAACATGGGTGAAAGAGTTGCTAGAAATAAAAATGACAATGACATTGGCACTAGTCTGGTGACACTTGATTCATATTGTAACAGTTACAGTGGACTCGTCTGCTGATGGTTGATGAGCAAAACAGAGGTGCGTTTAGATACATACATACCTGACGCTTGCGTTTTGATTCGTTTTTGTGTTGACTCTTGAAACCATTTGGGTGCACCAACTCAGCTTCATGAGGCTAAAATGATGGGAAAAATCAGACTAAATTTTACATAGTTGCTTAATAAAATTATAAAGGTTTTCAATCAAAATTAACCCAATAAAAGAAGGGAAAAGATGATACTCGAACTGGAAGTTACCTCTGTTTCTTGAATATCAGTGAATGCAACAGAAGGCTTGTGACTAATTGGGAGAGGTTCAGAATCCAAGTTCTTTCCCGCCGACTTTACACCAGTTACATTATCAACATTCTTGTGCAACAAGTCTTCTATTTTAGAAGGAAGATATCCGTCAAGTTCTTTCATCTGCATAAACTAATTTGTCAACACCTAGAAAGATAGGAAGATTGTAAAAGGAGAGGCAATAGTAGGAAACTAAGGATTTAACTTTTTGTAAAACAACATAAAAGGAAAGGGAAGGATACTTGAAATGATGTTCCAATTGGGGTTGGTAGGAGTAAGTGAGTGTTATGTCTATTTACAAATAATGGCAGAAGAGGAAAAAGAGGGGCTTTTCTTTTCCATATTCTGTCGAACAGAAGAACACCGGTGAAAGTTAATCCATTTGTTAGAGCTGAATATTTGTGGAGGCACTGATAAATCTTCAGAGAAAATGGAAGATGTCTATCATCTTCTTTTATATCGAAAACTTGTGACAGCAATGTGGATTTTAGTGCTGAATGTATTTTGGGAGAACAGACAATACAGGATGCTGCTGCAAACTTTGGGGGATGGGGAGTAAAAGAGAGGCAGGAAGGAAAGCATAGGAAGTTATCCACATGCAGTCATGTGGGACACAAGGTGAGAAAGACGTCATAGAGCTTCAAATGTAGTGGGAAAGAGTTGTTTCAACCGCAGTCGAGGTTCTATTTTTTGTATGTCTGGGAATGAAGGGGACCCAGTAGAGCAGAATCAATACAGAGAGTTCATATACCAGACCTCAACTAGATTGGAATTGCTAGATATTTGGTGCATACATAATATCCAGGATGTATCGATGATTGAGCAATTACTATATAGAAGGCTTGATGTATAGTCATTGTAGGTTTTGCCAAAACTCCGTCAACAAAGTTGTTCGCTTATTTGTACAAACACATATTAGAATCTAAATACATATCATGAAAATACAAAATAAACCTTATCTGTGTAATGCAATTTACTCTTACAAGATTTCAAACTGCTAAACTCATTAATGAAAAAGCACTTGGATGTTGGATTCGACTTTATCAAGCTCCATAAAATAGAAAAAGGGAAAGGGAGGAAGAAGCTGCATGTGGATTAATAAACAGTTCAAATTGCACTAAGATGCTTTTTACACTAAAGTAACAAAGACACAGCCCATATGCAGACAGATTAGAAGACTTTTACCACAGGGTGAGTTAAAAACTGAAACCTTATCAAACATATAGCTATTTTTTATAAGTATCATCTAGACAATAAAGTGGCCTCTAACTTTTTCCATGAAGTAAATAACTACACTAAATATAGTTTGTGCTAACCTTTTCCATTTTCAACAGCTAATGTTACCTTCTTTTTTTTTAATAACCGTGGTGTCCGGACCAGCTTGCGCGCACCTCGACTAATTCCACGGGATACCTGCCACCTCCCACCAGCAACAGGTACCAGGTAATTCTGTCCACCATGGCTAGAACAGATGAGAAGAAATCACCTAGTGTTTTTTGACTCTGCTGAGGTTTGAACCTGAGACCTCATGGTTCTCACCCACTTCATTGACCACTAGGCCACACCTTTGGGTGTAGCTAATGTTACCTTTATATTGCAAGTCTACTGATATTACTATATGAGGTGGTCAGGCAAGTAAATGATTTCAACATGTGTATGTGTGCTCAATGTGCTTAGCATATATCTCAAGGATTAAATAAGGCAGTCTTGAGTCATCAATTATGCATATCCAGACCACATAATCAAGTGATTGATCTTCCAGCAAATAATGTCATCATTAACAGAATTAACAAAAACAGGCAAGCAGTAATTTGGCCATGTTTTGCTGTTCATCATAAGATAAGAGTTGTAACCTTATTCAACAGATTCTTGATCTCCACAAGGCGTGAAATGACTGGATGATCACGCACTGGTTGCCCCTCAGATTTGAGTAGAAGATAGAAAGTGATAGCTTGACAATATGACAGCAGAAGCAGCTTCTTCACCTCAATGTAGTGCATCCCGCCTTTTATCATATTCTCTTCATTAATCTTAATAGAGAAAAATGGAAGTTAAATGCTGACAGGTGCAATATCATTCCAAGATCAATCTATCTTACCAAAAACTGCATTCAGTTTCTAACTAGGAGAGCAGCTAATTCCATCGTTATATGAGTCAACTCTCATTGTTTTAACTATATATGTCAGTTGAAACTACCCCAACAATCATTTCTAAACTTCCATTATTTCATCCTTCAGCTGAGCATCTTTATATCAATAACAGAGCCCATGTAACTAACTATAAAGCTTCTTTTTTTAATAACCGTGATGTCTGTGTCAGTTTGCGCGCACCTCAACTAATTCCACGGGATACCTGCCACCTCCCACCAGCAACAGGTACCCGGTAACTCTGTCCACCAAGGCTAGAACAGATGGGAAGAAATCACCTAGTTTTCTCACCCAGTTCATTGACCACCAGGCCACACCCTTGGGTGCAACTAACTATAAAGCTTTTGTCGCCGGAGAACCCGAAACTGTTCGAAAGGAACCACAGCCAAGCAGGTATTAAATGTAGATGTTGGATTTCACAATGTAAATACAATTTGGCATTTGGCAAGAAGCACTTAGACAAATATCTTCCAAAGCAGCCTCAGGTCTGTATAGCATAATAACGACTGACCTGTAGACAGTGGAATTTCACAATGCACATACCTTGTTGAGTAGGGGATTAACTTTATTATCGAGCTGCTCAAGCGCTTCACCAAGCTCGGACAGCAAACCGATCAATTCAGGTGCAGAACTGTAATCACAAGAAGATCATAGAGTCAGAAGCATAACCTTTTTTAAATTTTTTTGAGAATTGAGTCAGAAGCATAATCTAGCCCGCAATAAATGTTCGCAGCCTACTAGATAATATCTAGCAAATGACTGTAGAAGCATACACATTGAAATTTCCTATTTCTGACTCTAATTAATCCCAAGCATGCAATGTAGAACGCCATAAAAAGAAGGCCACTACGCCGTGACGGACAGACATTTCAACTGAACATTTCTGATCCTATGCAATAAATTCAGACAGGGGGCTAACTATTAGTGATCTCCATCCAGGGGGCTAACTACATAATTAGTGATCTCCATCCAGAGGGCTAAGTGGCTAACTCTATTTGGTAATCTCATCTAAGTTTCAAGTACTGAACTCCAAGGTGAATCCCCGTATCTTGTGAAAGATCCATTTCGCTCTCTCTTGTTGAAGTGAACACATTGACTCCTCTGAAGTAGCTCCCTGACTCCCATGCCTCCTTACAGCTAGCTACCTTTGAATACTTTTTCGAATCAGCTTGCGCGCACTTCGATTAATTCCACGGGATGCATGCTATCTCTCACCAACACAGGTCAAGTAACCCTATCCACCAAGGCTCGGCAAATCGGAAGAAATCACCTAGTGTTATTGCCTCCGCTAAGGTTTGAACCTGAAAGAACTACCCTTGAATACTTAGGGGCATCTTGATATTGTGACTCAATTGCTACTCTCAAGCCTACTTTTCTCCTTGTTCAACATGGTCTTAATACAAATAAAAGCTTATGAGGCACATTTAGGAAAATAGATGCAAAAGTTACCAACATCCAGTGGACCACTTCTCAAGATCTTCTGACATTCTAAGGTACACACACTCTTGTCCTTCCCTTTTGCCTCTATAATAAGATATACTTCCTAGACATATAATCGACTTCCTCATAAAAAATGTGAAGCCATTGATAACAATGTCACATGAGGCATGGACCTTCTGGCTTTCTTCTGTTACATGATCACGAGTCCCCCAGAATGCGTTATCAAAACTGTGTCATCGATATTCAATCTCCCTATCTTCATCAGTAAGATTTTCTTCTTAGTATGGTGTTCAATATCCTCAAGTCCGTCATCCCCATGCAGATCAGACATCTAACAGGGACAGCTGCTAACTATCGGAACTTCCTACTGAAACCTCTCACATTACATACCATGATCCATTTTTACATGGTCAGATTGAGAATATTGCAGAAATGGGTCCTTGGATATCCTGAACCTAGCAGCACATAGACTTCATTTTTGTTCTTTGTCAACTTCCACAACCTTTCGCAGTAAAATTAAGCATATACTGTTCAGTACGAAACTCTAGTTCATCACCCGCCTTTTTCTCTTCTATTTTTTTCCCAATTACTAAGAATGTACTGATATCTACTTAAATTTAAACTTAATTAAAAAAAATAGAAAGAATCGTGGAAAATGATGGTAACTGTAACTTAATCACCTGCCTCAGAAATTTTCTATACTGATATTATCATGATGCTTGGTGACATTACATGACGTTGTTGATAGTGACGAGCAATAAAACTAAAAGAAGCAACATTTTGCCCTGAAATTAGAATATGCAGGACAGAGAAGCTCACCTATAGACAACATCCATTTGCTCTTCTTTTGTCAAAGCATTCAAATCCTTCTGCACTTCCTCATAAGCAGTACCGGTTACATTTTTGGCTTCTCCATCTGCAGAAACTGTCGATCCAGGTTTTCCTTGGGCCAAAACTTCCTGCAATGTTACCCATAAGATTCCACTTCCAACCTCAAAAGATAGGGAAAAAATTTGGAAGGACGTTGTATAGAAATTGAATTTCTCACCTCAAATGTGAGTTCATCATCTTCAATACCAAAATCCTCCGCAGATAAGGATTTAGCTTTTTTCTGCTGCATTCTCAACACCTCCCTCTCTTCCTCGGCGATAAGGTCCTCGTCACTTGATTCTGCCTGAACATTCTCACAAACAAAAATGTTCAAGTGACATCAAGAATTGCATGCAAATGGTGACATGATAGAAGACTATGTTACAGGTACTGTTGAAACAGTAAGAAGACGATACTCCTCCGACATCACATTGTTGTTTCTAAAGCCAGTGAAGTATTGGATTTCTCCAAGCATACCATATATAATGTCATTAAAGAACAAAAGTTAAGCAAATAATTAGGTGAAACGCTACCTCCTTATCTTGATAATACATATTCTTTCCTCTTCCCCACAGAGGCCCGTCTTCTTTCTCCTGTTCAGCTTCATCATGCATTTCATCCTCAACCCCACCCATAGTAGCTTGTAAATATTTCTGTGTCCTTGCAACTAAAGTAAAAAGAGGTACTCAAATAGATATTAAAAGATTCCCCAAGCAGAAGATCCAAGGAAAGATGGCAAAATAGAGGCAAATATTAAGTGATCAAGAATCAAACGAAATGTAAAAGCCAGAATTTGAAGGAAACCAATCAGCTTATTAATTCAATAAATATATGAGAATGGAAAGAGTCTTCCTTCTTCCGTCTATGTGTAGCAACTCAGTACATAGAAACTCAAATTTAGGAGTTGTCGCAGTAGAAATAGTAACTTAGTTGTCAGACCTACTGAGCTTCGTGCAATATTACACAGTTCGAAACACCATTAATATTTAATATCCAACCTAATTAGCATCAATTTAATAATCAAACACCAGGAACAGAAATAATTCTTCTCACCACCACCCCACATGCATTTTCAAAATCTTAATGACAAGTTAAAAAAGTAAAAGCTGCTATATTTCTCTTCTGACTTTTTTGAGGGGGGACAGGAAACTCCTAAAATAATATAAACTAATAATAAGATCTATGTTGCCTTAACAAGCATTCAAGGGAATACCAGAGAGAAATTTCATAACAAATAAACAAGGTAGGCAAATCAGCTTGAGTATTTCTTTTCTATAACAGAAGCAGTCATAAGTTCGAGTTTGATTGCATACTTTTAGCACCAAGGCCAGTAAGTTCAGCATCATCAAAGTCGTCATCTTCATCCTCTTCATCTTCATCCTCCTATACAAAGGAAACAGTTAACCTTGAGCAATTAGTTGACTTGCTTTACATCAAATGAGTACTCTAATTACTTGATACAGTTTGTAAACCTCCCATATTAAGATAAAAGTTGGAAAAGAAAACCGAGTATCACCTTAAGATCAAACACAGGATGCTCATTATCCTCATCAGACTCTGCAGAATCTTCATTAACATTCAGGGGAATGATATCTCTCTTTTGATGAACTACAATTAACCAAATATATCAGTAACAGAGAAATTATTTAACATAAAAAAAAAGCATTTTTTCCCTAATACTCTCTCCCCCTCTCCTTCTCAGTTAGAGGCGGAGCTATAGCTTCACCTACAGGTTGAGAAAAACTCAATAGCATACCCGGTATTAGTATTTAAAATCCTTTTAATATGTATAAATAATGTATCAAGAACCCAATAAACTGCATTTTTAAAAAAAAAATAGAATCCATAAACTCAAAATACTAGCTCAGTCTTTGCTCCCCCTCCATCCATGGACTCAAAAAAGTAAATTTCTCGCTAAAGATGCATTTTTTTGCATATATATTCTTGTATCTAATGCTACAACAATAACATACAAGTGGGGTCTGGGGTTTTTTGCATCTAATGCTAACTTTGCTAAATCCTATAAGAAAAAAAAATGAAAAAATAATAATAAAAAAGAGAAGTAGATAAGAATATACATAAAAGGAAACACTTACAGACATCAATATCATCGTTCATCATATCATCATCTTCATTGTAGAAATCGAGTTTCGATTTCTTTGGAAGGTTGTTTTCCTTCTTCTTAAACTTTCCTGCTTTCTTTCCCATTCTGTAAACAGGAAGGAATTGAGGCAAAGGGTTTAAGCTAAAGCCCCAAAACGTTAAACCCTTTTCAAGAGAATTGCGTTTGTAGGTATGATGAATAAGGGCGGCTCTATTGTTAAGGCGGGTGAAGAAGCCCTTGCCTCAGAGACACAAATATTTAATTTCCAAAAAATTATAAAATATCATGTTGTTATATAATTACTAATTTTAAAAAAATTAAATTTTAACTTTAAAAAGAATTTGGTAGAAGTCTTGAGTATAAAAAAAATTAAATTAAATTAAATAATATAAATTAAATTTTAGCAATTGTTATGTGCATTTTAAAATTACCTTTTTTAATTTATAAAAACACAATCATAAATTATAATTTAAATAATATATTTATCTTCTTATAATTTTTTTATTTTATTTTTCTCTGTGTATAAATTTTTTAGGTTCCTTGCGATGTTATTATTTTCTACCCCAACTCAAATTTTAAATGTTACTTTTTAATCATATTTTGTAATTAAATAATATATTCGTGGTATTTAATTAATTTTTTTCATTATTGTCTTATTTTAATTGGTATTATAAAATTTAATTGAGATGTGACAAGGGTGTGAGAGATGACATAAGAAGAGGCTAGTAAAGTATCAATTAGATTTTAGTTAATGATAAAATTGATAACTCTAACATATTATATTAAATTATATTTTTATTCTTACTTATATAAAAGTGATAGAGTTTAGAAGGGATTGAAATGGGAAGTGAAAAAATAATTTTATTGTTTAACTATTTTAATTTAAAATAAATTTTGTGTTGCGTTGATCATTACGAATTTTGTTAAAATTTTAGGTGAATCAATAACAATTACTTTTTAAATTTAAATATTATAATTATGCAATTAATAAAGAAATAATTTAAATTTTGAAAATAATAATATTATTAATATTTTATTTGTAAATTAGTATTTTAGTTTTTTAATTAGTTAATTTTAACATTTTAAGAGCATTTTGCATTCATGTATAGAAAGAAGAGGCAATTTTACATTAGTAGATGAAAAGAATAAAATATTTTTGAATCATTTTTAATTTGTTAAAGTCATTTTTTACTTTTATTTCATTAACAAACCAAGAAATTGAAAGAAAAAAAAACAACAACAAAGGTTATATATTAATTGAGTTGTGGGAATATTAATAATGTAATAATTAATTATGCGTTAATTTAAGTTATTTATATATTAATTATCTTTATCTTCTATTTATATAGAATAATATATAAATTTTCTCATAATTCTTATACATACATAGGTTAAGATTGTAAAATGATCACCAAGTATCGTACTTAATCGCTGAATTTTTCACAACATCTAAAATACTATCAAATATAATATTAATTATTACTCATTTTCGGTTACTTTTACTGTCTAACTTAGACTTCGCTTCACCTCATAAAATAATTGATATGAATATTTTTTAATATTAATATTAATTGATATTCAATCATAAATTTTGAAATTCGGAGAATAATTTTGGTAAATTTTTTTAGAAGGCTAATTATTGCTTTTTTTTTTTCTTTCAAAAAAGTGTTTACGTTAAAAAAGTAAGTTGCTTGATCAAAATTTTGGGAGAAGTAATTACTTTTGCAAAGTAACAGAATTTTTCTTCTAGAAGTTAAAAATATTTTTTTTCTTAAAAATAATTTTAGAAATACATATAAATACACTTTGAAGAGATTTGATCAAATATTAATTGTTGCTCGCAATTATCTTTTAAATTTACTGATCAAACACAAAAAATTATGCTAAAAAAAATAATCAACAAAGTTTAAAAAATTCATTAAAATTAATATAAAAACATAAAAATATTAAAAATATTTTATATATATATATATATATATATAATGAATTAGTAGTAAAAATAAAAATAAAAGATATAAAATTCAAAAACTTTAAATAGTATTATTTTTAGTCATTAGCTAAAAATGAAAGGAGGGGCTATAATTTTATTATTTTTTAACACAAATAACTTACTCCTAACCAACAACCAAATGCCCCCAAAGAAAGCTTTAATTGGTGCAAATGTTTTAGAAAATTCGTGGCAACATTTCCAAATTTGCTTACAAAATGTGGAAGAAGAAAAAAAAGCTACAAGCAAGAGACTCTCTGTCTTGGGCTGAGACCAGATTTTATCTCAACTCTGTCTACACCACAATATGCCAGCAAATCCTTCAAATCTTGCATGCACGCCACCTGTTTGCCTAAATGCTTTCCCCTTTCTTCTACATAAACTGCTTCAAATCCCCTGCAATTTCACAAACACCACTTGAGAAGAAAAAAAAGAAAAAAAACCAATCTTTTCTTTTTGGTAAGTAGTAATAATAAGAATAATGGGAAATTGCAGAAAGGTTCTGTTGATGTTATTGCTGCTGGTGGTGGTCGTGGCCTCTGTTGGTGCTTATGAAGGTGACAGAAGAAGGGCAGAAGTGGAAGAAGAAGAAGAAGAAGAAAGGGGAGAAGGGCGGTTTTTGTTGCATGATTCAAAGGAGATAGTGAGGACTGATGCTGGAGTTATGAGAGTTGTGGGGAGAGGTGGATTTAGTGGTGGAGTTTCTATGTTTCAAAGTCCAATGCACATTGGTTTCATCACCATGGAACCTAATA
The DNA here is from genome assembly GCA_018107945.1 of Datura stramonium. NCBI lineage: Eukaryota > Viridiplantae > Streptophyta > Magnoliopsida > Solanales > Solanaceae > Datura > Datura stramonium. The sequence continues at coordinate 393,124 of JACEIK010000216.1, read as the reverse complement.
GTCTTTTCATCCCTCAGTATCTTGATGCTCATCTTACACTCTTTGTTCGCAGAGGTAAAGTTTTCAGCTTTTTCTTGGTTTTGTTCTTATGGTTCTTGTATAAGATAGAAGCAATCTTGTGCACTGAGCTAGCAAATTCAAGATTTAGTTAGTTAGTTGGCTATTTGAATGCTCCCTCGCCCCTCACCCCTCGGTGTTTCATTCCCATCCCATCCCTGGTGTATAAGTATAAAATATTCATGGGAAAAATGAAATCAAAATTTAAATTTTCACTAATGTTCATAATTTTCACATATATATGGTCTAAATTTTCATCACTAATGTTATGATGTAATGACAGCTCTTATTCTTGCTCCAAAACTCTTCCTCCGGGGCGGAGCTAGGACTTTTAGTTTATGGATTCTAAACCACAATTTTGGAAAGAATATTTGTACTCTATCTATACATGGTTATACTGTAGCTATAACAATAGCTCCGCCCCTGCTCCTTCTCGTTATAGTTCTTGTACAATTGTCTTTTTAAGTAAAAATATCTTTGGAGAAATGAATTAACTGTGCTGAGACTGCAGGGGAAACAAGAATTGGGCACATCTACAAGGATGACTTTGCAGAAAGGCGATTGAAGGAAGGAGATGTGTACACCATTCGTGCTGGCTCTGCTTTTTATCTTGTTAATCCAGCTGAGGGACAGAGACTTCATATAATTTGCAGCATTAGCACCTCCAGCAGCTTAGGATTGTATGGTTTTCAGGTACTTTTTTTTGCATATTCTTGTAAAAAAAAAATTGGATCTTTGATGAAAAGAAATTCTCTCTAGACTGTTGAATTGGTGAGTTGCAACTGACAAATCTTTTGCAGTCTTTCTTCATTGGTGGTGGAATCTATCCAACATCTATTCTTGGTGGATTTGACCAACTGACATTATCAACAGCATTTAACGTAAGTGATAACTTTTAAATAGAGTTTACTGTTACCGGGTTCATCTATGTAAAATTCACTAAAAATAGATAATACATATGAGCCCATAATTTTGTGTTTCATAGTAGATTTATTATAGAAATAGAAGTAGTTAATTTCAAGATGTGTTACAAATGACAGGTATCATCAGAAGAAGTGAGTGAGATCTTGACAAGGCAATTTTCAGGTGCAATTGTACCTCTGAACACTACTCATTCTCCTACACCAAGCATATGGGCCAATTTCTTGAATCTTGAACAGCACCAGAGACTTGATCACCTAAAGAGAATAGCGTATTTGGAGGAAGATGCTAGCTTAGAAGAAGAAGATGAGGAAAGGGAGCAACCAACATGGTCTTTGAGGAAATTCTTGAATGATCTTTTCGGTGATGGAGGAAATAAAAGAAAAGGAGGACGAGGGGATGAAGGACTTCGAGGAAGGGGCAAAGGTCCAGATTCCTACAACCTGTTTGATAGAAAGCCAGATTACAAGAATGATTATGGATGGAGCTTTGCCTTAGATCAATCCGAGTATTCTCCATTGAAACACTGTGACATTGGTGTCTACCTTGTCAATCTTTCAGCGGTAACTCTGACACCATTCTTGTAAAATATGATGCTTGGTCCATGTTTATTGTCCTCACAGGGTTAATATTGTTGGTTTCATGCGTGATCGCTAACCTTGATCAACCTTTATTCATTATAGCGTCTGTGATCCCTAAACTTTATACTCTACATGCCTGTGTGATCACTAAACTTTATACTCTACAGGCCTTTTATACTCTACAGGCCTGTGTGATCACTAAACTTTATCCACTTTAGCAATTGCATAAAGTTTAAGTTTATGCACGCTAGAGACTAGCGTCTGTTATCACTAAACTTTATCCAGTATAGCTACTAGCATCTGGTTATCACTGAACTTTATCCCCACTATGGCGTCTGTGATCGCTAAACTTCTTTATCCACTATGGCGTCTGTGATCACTAAACTTTATCCACTATGGCTTTCACCGTAGTGGCTAGCGAGTGTGATCACTAAACTTTTATCCACTTTAGCAGCTGTGATCACTGATAACTAAACTTCTGTTATCACTAAACTTTATCCAGTATAGCTACTAGCGTCTGTGATCACTGATGACTAAACTTCTGTTATCACTAAACTTTATCCAGTATAGCTACTAGTGTCTGTGATCACTGAACTTTCTCCACTATAGCGTTTGTGATCACTGAACTTTCTCCACTATAGCGTCTGTGGTCACTAAACTTTATACTGTGTACCCTGATCACAAAAACTCACTTTCACTGTAGCGGCTAGCGAGTGTGATCACCGAACTTTCACTATAGCAGATAGCACACCGAACTCTATCCACTATAGCGACTAGCTTACCACAATAGCGACTAGCTCATCACACTGTACTCTATCCACTATTCCACTATAGCGACTATTTTATCCACTATAGCGACTAGCGAGTGTGATCACTGAACTTTATTCACTATAACGATTTCACTGTGAACATCAACTAGGGATTGTGACCGCTAAACTAAACTTTGTCCACTATAACCCACCAATGTGCTTTGTGTGATCACTGAACAACTTGTGACCGCTAAACTAAACTTTGTCCACTATAGCCTACGGCGGGAGCTAAGTTGGTCACAAGTTTGAATCCTAGACGCCACATTGTTGAATTTCTTTTTCTTTCTTTTAATCCTCGGCGCCATAAATATGGATTTTGATTTTTTTTTTTGGGTTAAAATTCCTGAACTAAGCTATAAGATTGCTGTCTTTACACAGTACTACTATGTTTTCATGTAGGGAGCTATGCTGGCACCTCACATAAATCCAACAGCAACAGAGTACGGAATAGTGTTAAGAGGAAGCGGCAGCATCCAGATCGTGTATCCAAACGGAACACTAGCTATGAACGCTATAGTAAACGAAGGAGACGTGTTCTGGGTGCCAAGATACTTCCCCTTCTGTCAAATTGCATCAAGAACAGGACCCTTCGAGTTCTTCGGATTCACAACAGCAGCAAGGAAGAACAGGCCGCAGTTCTTGGTGGGTCAGAATTCGATACTACAGAGCATGAGGGGACCTGAATTTGCAGCGGCATTTGGTGTTAGTGAAGAGAGGCTTCTGAGGATTTTGGATGCTCAGCGCGAGGCAGTAATTTTGCCGTCGGCGTCAATAGCTCCCTCGGAGCCGATGGATCCGAGGGAGGAAGAAGGAGAAAGAGGAGGGAAGGTACCAAAAGTGATTAAAAGCTTAGGCAATGACATGATAATGGGATTTGCTTAGGATTCATTTTGGATGCTGCCTTGCTTTTTTGTTTCTCTTTTCCATCTTTTATGTGTTGACGTTGCTTCCTTGCTGTGTGAGATTTGTCTCTCTCTCTCTCTTGTGAATAAGAACATCAAATTAGTTTTTTTTTCTTTTTCTCCTTTTGTCTCTTTGTTTAGTTGTCCTCTTTTTTTTTTTTTTTTTTTTTTTTGTTATTACTAAAATCTACTCTTTTCTGTGTGTCTGTCTGAATTCTAGATAAGGTCATACGTGCAAGACATTGCAAATCTCAAACTGCTGCGGTTTTGAGGTGCAGGCGTTGTGTGAAAAAAAAATGAAAATTCTACTGTGATAACGATCTTAAGTTTCTGCACAACACAACTCCGATGAAATTACTTATTATAAATCCATATTCTAGTCTAATTTCTTTTCTCAGCCGCACTGTACAATAGTCTCCTAACTGCATAAGGTTTGCAACAAATATTGGTGTGTAGTGTCTCCTAACTGCATAAGGTTTGTAACAGAGATTGATATTGCAAGGCTTTTCCTTTGTTGGTTGTGTCATCTCTAGTGTAGTTTTGATATTTTTTAATATCTATGCAATTGCAAAGTTTGTATTTATATCTGTGCCTTGAAAAATCTTTCGATTCCTAGCTTGCTATATGTGGCATATTATTATTCCACAAACAGCAAGTGCTACCACCTCCTTTACCTGTCTTCATTGCCTATTCTTCAGCCACTGCATATATTGCTTGCTTTATGTTCTTCCATTCTAATTTGAAGTCAGACTAAGTAGCAATTTCAAATGGACAATCTCCAAATAGATGGTGCTGTGTTTCTACTTCTCCAGCATAGGCAGCAAGTATCACCCTCAATCTGGATATTCAGCTTCTTTAGTCTCTCCTTGGTGAGTTGTCTTTCCTCGAGTAGTCAGCCAAACAATAAATCTGTGCTTTGGTTGCAATGTCTTTGTCCAAATCGAATTAGCTATCTTCAGTTGCACCAGTCCATTCAGCATGGCATTATAACTCCTTCAATTTTCTCCAGTACCAACTACTATCCAGAGGGGGTTATGATTAGATCGACGCCTCATTTGATGTCCTGCATTCTTTGATATTAAGTCCTCCAAGTTTCTTTGACTTACATATCTTTCCCCAAGCTACTAAAGACACCTTCTTGTGTTCCTCTGATGTTCCCTGTAAATATTCTCTATATCTTTTATCTACCTCTTTAAAGACATTCTAAGGCAGTATAAAAACAGCTCTCCAAAAGTTACATACTGAAAACAAAATACCATTGAGTATTTGCAATCTTCCTGCATATAAAAGCCAGCTGCTTGGAATATATATTAGTTATCTTGTTTGTAATCTTATCTATCAGTTGGTTACATTCCATCTTACTCCACTTAGTTATCTTGTTTGTAATCTTATCTATCAGTTGGTTATATTCCATCTTAACTCCACTTTTTAGAGGACAATGGTAGCCCAAGATATCAGATAGGCAGTTGTCCTATTGCAAAGCCAGTCATACTCGGTATTTTCCCCTGCACTTCAATAGAAACTCCAAGAATATGTTGAATTCATCCACATTGACTATCAGCTCTGTGACATTGCTAAAATGATCCAGTACCTCCATAACTCTTTGTATTGACCTCATCTCTCCCTCTCAAAATATCATGAGATCATCTGCAAATATTAAGTGAGTTAGTTAAAATCCGGCAGCTCACTCATACTCTTCAAACTTCTCGATAAATATTTCATGACTGGGACAAAGATTAGTGGAGAGATTGGATCTCCTTGCCTTAGTCCTCTCTTCCCTTCAAAGTACCCAACACCTTTGCCATTCACCTTAATAGAGAATTTTGTGGACGTAATTCACACCACGATCAACTAGGTGAATGATTCTGGAAATTCATATCCAATCAAAGCTTCCTCTATAAAGTCCCAACTGACCATTCCATATGCCTTCTTTAGATCTATTTTCCTAAGGCATCTAGGAGAGGTTTTGTCAGGTTATTGAAAACGATTTTAATCAAATGAGGCTAAGTATATATTCTGCTTCATTTACAAATTTCTCTTTACACCAAAAAGACACCAAAAGTAGGTAGATAAACTTGATCTATTGTCTTCAAAACATGTGTTGTTCCTTTCCTTTCCATATGCATGCTGGTATTGTCTTCTCTGTAGGTTTTCATGTGTCAAACATGCATTTTTTTAACCACCTACCAGGAGAAACATGCCACTTTAAATGGTGCTTTTGTCTTCCATATCTGAGTTCAGACGTGGATTCAGGATTTAAGTTTTAAAGGGTCAACATTTAAAGTTCTTAACATTGAACCCAATATATCTCGGATTCATATCTACTAATTGTTGTAATTTTAGAAGATTTCTACATAGCACTAAAAGTACTGGTTCAGATGAACCGGTAACGAAAGGCTACATCCGCTTCTGTCTGAGTCAAGGACCAAAGACTTTGCTGGGAGGTTGTGTAACAAAATAAGTTTTGTATTGATCAATAAAGGGAAGTCACAATCAAATTTCAGTAACCAAAGAACTAAAGGGAAAAAGAAAAGAGAGATCCCAGACTGCTATTACAAAATAGATAATGAAAAGAAAATAACCATCATATAACCTATCAGCAACCATGTTTTTGAAGAAGTAGAAGAGTTATACAAACAACTGACAAAGGATGAAGAAGGGTATACTAAGGTACAAAAGATAAATCACAAGTTATTGTGTGACATGCTGAATGAAGAACTTCCAAGTGTACTTGGAGTATCTTCCACAATGTCTAGGTTCATGAAACATGTTGTTGGTCCTGTACCACGAACGACCTCCTCTGAGTTATTGGAACATGCATGGGAAATTATTCGTGTTTATGTTCATCCGGAATTTAAAGGAAATTTCAAAACTCTCTTCCCTCCATTTTATTTCCGTCCATTTCCCAATTCACACCCATTTGAAATCAACCTCTGGATGAAAATTTATTTGCCTTCAAAGCATCTCAAGTTCCTTTGCCTCCATATAGTCCAAAAAACACTGCCATGAATAGTCCTCCAAATGCTTTTCAGCTCTTGTTCCCTTTGAAAAACAACCAGCATTATATGCTGGTATGACCCATTTCATTCCAAAAATGTTAAAAGGGATGCCCCCCTGTTATCCTCAATTCTTTCCCTGTGTAATTTTATGTCGCATGTATAGTATTTCTTCAATCCTGATTTAGGTTGCAGAAGAGGAAAAATATTGTTTTGATTCTTTTACGCCAAGTTAGATAACATTTACAGCATTGATTGCCTTTTGTTTTCACTCTTGGACCAAATATCTTTCTTGAATTATCTTCTAGCCCAATAGTATAATCAGTAATGCACTTGTTCATAACAGCTAGTTTGTTGTTAGTGGTGTCCAAACCAGGGTGTCCTAGTCGGAATTTTAGTTTAGTAAAGGGCTTTTCCCTTACTAGTCAAGTGGTAAAGTAGGACGCTATTCAAATAAGAAAACAGACTTTAGGAAAGTGTTTCAGGCATAAGCTAGCTCAGTGGTAGAAACCTCGAAGCTGTCTGGGGCAGGAGAAAACTCATATTAAGCACTGCCCCAGCATCAACTGGTAAAAGGAGGAGGCATGATAGCGAAGATCAACCTATTTTAATCTACAAAAAGCATTGCCTATGACTATGGATAGTTCAGGTGCGCTTAAAGTCAACTACAACTGGAAAGGCATGCCGAGGGAATAATCTTGTTTGGTTCAGTAATGGAATCAATAGCTTTCCTGAACAGGGATATAGGAAGAAGCCAATAGCCTGCAGGCTTGCCAGCGGACTTGCTTGACCTATTGAAATGTCAGTATAGACTTCTGGCACATGGTTGGCTAGCTAAAGATCAGCTTCGGTTCTAGGCAAAGATCCGTCAGTAGCAGTTAATTTTGGAGGGGTTCAATGAGGCAGCAACTCTTCCAATTTCCCGGACATTGAGATTCCTTTCGAAAAAGGTGAAGTTCCAACTGCCTTCTTCGCTGTAACTATTGTGGCATCAGATGAGACCTTCGAAACTTTTTCCCTTCCCAAATAATCATTGAGCCTTGTCATAATCCTAACAATGAAAAAGTGGTATCTTTCCTTTTGATCCTCCAACCATAATGTACAAATGTATAATGATAATTGATTCATTTGTTTTGCTGCCTAAGGTTAGTTCATTTCTGATGAAAATCAATGCATGATTTTCAAGTTCTAAGCCGCCATACAAGTTATGAATTGCTATTGAGATGAAAGTTCAAGCAGTACATGAAACTAAACAATCTTCAAGTAAGAAATATAACAAGGACACATGAATTGCTATTGAGATGAATTACCAAAGACAGTAAGCATCTAGCTGACATATCTGTGCATGGTAAAAGATTACTAGTTCATTTATATTACATTAAGCTATCAACTTGCTGGAGCAAATTATTTCAATTCCTACCTATACTACATTTTGTTTCTTGTCACCTTTTCTTTATTCACCTAAAACTAAATTCATCCCGATTTGAAGATGATTCCTCGGCTTCACAGTGGCAATAGACACTCTTTGCTGCTCAAATATTTAACAAGCAAGCAAAGAGAAGTAAACAAAAATAAAAGCTACTAAGGAAAAAGAATAACTTACATTTGTTAGAGCACTCATTACAGGTATTCCCCATGGCTCTCTATGGTGGGAATATGAGCAATATTTGGCCAGTATTTCCCCTTGTCAAATTCTAGGAGTAGTTCGAGCAAAGGGCAGAGGGAAATATATAATTTAGAGAGGGAAGAGAGTATCCCTTTTACTGGAAGTGATTGGAGATTAGGACAATTCCATACAGACAGCACAGAGAGGGAAGAGGGCAGCGCTTGAATAGATTGGAGTTGATAGCAGGAGGAGATCTCTAGATTTCGAACAGAAGTGAGGTGCCGAAGACCTTCCATTGGTAGTGAATGGAGCTCAGGATGGACAGATAAATATAGCTCAGAGAGAGAAGAGGGAAGCCCTTCTTCCAGCAGTGACTGAATTTGAGGTGAGTTACCAATAGCTAGATATTCAATAGAGGTGAGGCTTTTGAGAAGTTTGCTGCTTAATGTTTTCAGATTGGATATGCTAAGCTTTCGAATAGAGCAAGGCAACTCCCAGTCCTCATCAGTAAGAATCTCTTCATCACTGCCATCATGTCGGATCCATAACTCTCTGAGACAAGGGAGTCTCTGTAAATGCCACTCCTTTCGGCAGTTCACCAGTTTCTCGCAATTGATGATCTTAAGGACTTGTAAATTGAAAGGCAATCCTCCTTCAGGAAAGGACTCGATTTCTGGACATTCAAGCAGTTTCAGTCTATTAAGAGATGGAAGGAGTTCCAGCATATGTTCTGGCAGAGACTTCAGCTTCTCGCAGCTGTAAATACTCAAAATCTCCCAATGACATCATCTGAGTCCCGCATACCACATAAAGTATTTCAAAATTCTCACATCTAGAGATATCAAGACTTTCCGTCCCAGTAGGAATACAAAGCCTAGTAAGGTTGCAGCAACTTCTTACACTCAAATAGCGTGCTCCTGGAACCAACTCAGGTGATATATCATCTATAGAATCCCATCCTTCTAGATCCAATTTCTCCAGAAACATGTTACAATTTTCTCTAGAAATCATCTCACCAACTGACGCCTCCAATTTCAGTCTCCCGCAAGTTCTGCCTATGCTTATTCTCTTCAAGGTACTTGGCAGAATGCTAATTGGTAAGGAGGTAAGAGACTGACAATCGTCAATATATAATTCAACAATCTGCTTCATTCCCTGAAGTTGGGAAGGAAACAGTTCAACTTGATCAAAAAGGACTCCAACCTGAGGAGAACCAACAACTTTAAACTCTTTCAAATTTGAAAGTTGGACAGGTGTCTCCAAATTTAGTTCAGGACATTCTGAAATTGTCAATCCTGTCAGAGAACAAAGATTTTCAGGCAACTCTCCGATCAACTTGGGACAATCGTAAATTCTAAGTTCCTGAAGTGCAGGGAACTCTCCGTTCCCTAGTACATGCCACTGCTTCCACTCCGGCATCTCTGCAAATTCAAGCTTCTCAAGAGAATTAAATGGCTTTTTGGAAGACGAACTACCATAGAATTCTTTGATCACCTCTGTTATTTGATGCATCCCTCTAATTGAAAGGAACTTCAATGAAGAAAGCTGTCCCAGTGCTGGCAAGGAATCACAGTCCTTGCACATGCAAAGTGACAATTGCACCAGTTTAAGAAACAAATGATCAGCTAGCCAATTTGGAAATTTTTTCCCTCTATATCCGGTGATTCGAACTTCTTTTATGTTTGTATTTGGTTGTAGCTCATCAAGTATGTCTCTTTCAGTTGGTGAATTGTCGGCAATATTTTCTCTCCATGTCAATGATAACATCTTAACATGTTCCTTTTCCCTCATCTTTGCCTTCAAAGCTTCCCTTCTATCAACCACATTTTGCAATTCTAGAATTGATAGAGATCCATACAAGTTATGTAGTTCACCCAAATCTTCCATTCTTGAACCACTGCAACCAGTCAGGATAAACTTAGCTCCCACTAGTACATGGAGGCTTTTCAACTTGCATGTTTGTAGCGGCATCTCCAAGAGGGAAGTGCCGCTAATGTCAAGGTGACGCAAGTTGATCAACTTTTCAATCTGCAGTGGTAACTCCTCAAGACATCCACAAGAAGACAAGAGAAGTGTCTCTAAGTTATACAATGCACAAATGGAATATGGTAACTTTCTGATCGTTGTCCAAGAAAGGTCCAAAAATCTTAGGAGCTTTAATGCGATAAACAAGTCATTTGGCAATTCCGTAATCATATAATGAGACAATGATAGTGCCCTTAAGGATGTTAGTCTTGGTAATATGTATGCATCATCCTCTTTCCTAGAGTACAATAACCATAGAGCTCAAAACATATAGGAAGCAATGTCCTCAGCTGCTCCAATTTGTACAGGGGTTTCAACTTTTCAAAGTCACCACAGCCCATTGAATAGGACATGTGCCGACTTTGTTCCAAATTATGAGATCCTCGGGTCTCTTCCAACCTAATACAAAGATTTGAAGATGCAATTTGGGCCAAATCATTGACAAGGTCATGCATTAAGAATTCCTCCGGATTCCATTTAGAAGACTCTCGGACCCTTTCAAACAATGATCTTGATCTCAACTCGAGAAAGTATTGGTTACCTGAATCCAACTGCTGTACAAGACCATTAGCAATCCACAGGTGAATAACTTGTTCTTTGCAAAATTGATATCTTTAGGATATATTGCACAATAAGCAAAACATCATCTCAAATGTGCAGGAAGATCATTGTAGCTCAGCATCAACGCTGGTAAAATACCATTCCAATGACTTGGCAGCTCCCATATTTCACTTCTTAAAATGTCTCTCCACTCTTCTACCACTGATTTGGAGCGTAAAATACCAGCAAGTGTCTTTAGTGCTAAAGGCAATCCTTTGCACTTGTGTGCAATTTGTTTCCAACCTCTTCAAGTTCTGGATGTTCCTCAGGATTCCTGTTTTCTAATGAATGTCGTTTGAATAGTGCCCAAGAGACTTCACTAGACAGAGTCCCCAAGTTGATTGCCCCACGACCCATCATCAAAGCAACACTCTCTTAACGTGTTGTTACAATGATCTTACTTCCTATATCTCCTTGTACAAAAAGATTTCTCAAGTCATCCCACTCATTATAATCGTCATTCCACACATCATCCAGAACAATAAGAAATTTCTTTCCCTTTAAACTTTCCTTCAATTTGACTTGTAGCTGATTAAGATTGTCATCAACCATTAAACCAATTTCTTGAAGTAACCCTTTTGTTATTCTGAAACCATCATATGGCTCAGACACACAAAACCAAGCTTTCAAATCAAAATGGTCTTTCACCTTCTCATCATTGTAAACCACTTTAGCTAGTGTTGTCTTGCCTACACCCCCCATTCCAACAATAGGAACTACAGTCAGATTTTTTCCATTTGCATCCTCAGAAAATAAACGGTTAATTGATTCCTCTATTTCATTCCGCCTACCAAAGATATCAGATTCATCAACCACAGAAGTTGAAGATTTCCTTGTTTCTTGTTTACCCAAATCAAGATATTTTGTTAGATTAAGATGACCAATTTGCTTTTCCAACTCTACCAATGTTCCAATGGTGCCTTCCAACTTCTGCTTTGTGTTGATAAAAAAATCATCACTCAAGCACAAGTTGAGGTCACTTACCTCCTTGTTGCTTGTTTCTGCAAGATTTTGGTGCTGAACTTCCACCTTAAGTCTCAAAACCTCATAGTTGACTTCTTCTATTAAGTTTTCAGCAATATCCAGAGCATCTTGAAGCTCATTAAGCCACTGGCTTATGTATGGATTTGATGCCTGCTTATTCTCTGCATCACTTAGCACAGCTTGAAGACCAAGCAAAGTCATTCTCAGCTTCTTTAAGAGACGAACATCATGCTTATCCTTCTGATGAAACATCATGAGCAGCTCACCCTGAGGAGCAAGCCTATCAAAGAGAACATTCAAAGCTGAAGACAGAAATGCACCACCAACTGCTAAGCCAATCTCCATTTTGGTAAATCTGCAAAAACAAAACAGGGAACCACAAAATGATTTTATGAATTTTGACATTTTTATCTTAAACTAAGAGCTTTATCTTTACCTCTTATTCAATGTTAAGAGTAATTTACAAACAAGAATGATCTGTGATTTCTCT
>JACEIK010000216.1:365459-380632 GCA_018107945.1 Datura stramonium | reverse complement strand
AAAAATTAATCAATAATTTTTTTAAGTTTAAAAATTAAAAAACTTTAAAAAGTAAATTGATGGGGGTAAATATATAATTTTATTATTTTAATCCATGTATAATTAATACCCACATAATTTATTCTACCTTCTACCCCACATAAAATTATACATAGATTTCCTCAAAAGTTATGTGAGTATTATTTATGTAGAATTACTAAAACACAACCAAACACCGAATAAAATTAATATATGAATAACTTTTATACAACATTTGAAACCTACCAACCAAATATGGTATAAAATTAATACATGAATAGTATTTATCCTATTTGGGAATCAAACATGATATAAAATTAATACATGTATTAACTTATACCTTATCCAATAACCAAACGACCCCTTAGTGAATTATAAATATACTAAGGGCCAGTTTGGCACGCGGGATAAGGGATAATTATCCCTGGATAAAATGCAGGTGTATTTTAGTTCTGCATTTGGTAAGGAGTATTAGTCTAGTCTTGAAATTATTTATCTCACCATTTATATTATAATGATAGAATAAGCTACCCATATATGTGGTGAGATAACGAATTCCATCGGATATCTCAATCCATCCCCGACACCAAACGACCCCTAATGAATATAGAATACTATGGTAAATTGGTAGTATTTATTAAAATCCGTAGGTAATCAATTGGTAATTGTAGTATAATGGAATAAATCTGTTGGTATTCTTTCAGTATATTTATTGGTAAATATGATTAGTTTCTTAAGTAATTCTCATTATAGTGTAAAACTGTTTTTTGTAAATTATATTTTCTTGCAATAATAGTGTGGAAAATTAAATTAATAATGGCTTTGATAGTGTAGTCACTATCTTTAAAGAATTTACAGAATAAGGTCAAATATACCATTGAACTATTTGGAATAACTAACATTTATCTTTCGTTTTTTTTTTTTTGTATCAAAAATATCTTTGCCGTCTATTTTTTTGGACCACAAATACCTCCAAACTAACGGTTGTCCACATGAGTCCTTTAGATTGCTGATATATATGGCAATCCAACATGGCAAAGAAAGGGCCAAAATTGCCCTCAAACTATCGAAAATAACTCAATTTAACTATTCGTTTACTTTTGGTACCAAAAATATCCTTGCTGTCTATTTTTTGATGGGTTTACTAGAATCATTTTCTTTTGTTGAGTTTTTGGTGGGTTTAATGAAATTATTTTTATTTGATATCAATGCTCGACTCGTTTTTCAAAATTATAGGTTTAATTAATTTTTTCGAGTTTAAATAGATTTAAATATTAGGAAATAAAAAAAAAAGTATTAAAAATTGAGATACACTTTCAAACCATCCCAAATTAAGTTCGAGTTCAAATTTATCTCAAATTTTGTGTAACGAACTTTAACATGCAAATAAAGCAAGATTGTTTGTAAGTTGTTAAAACAACGGGCCCCAAGTTAAATAATTATTTTTCCCTACCCATTTATTTAATTATATTAATTAGTTCAATTAAATGTAGAAACTAAATTCAATAAAACTCAATGATATCTAAATCAACCCACGTAGCAAGCAACATTCTCTTAATGCTAATTAAGTCTAATTAATACACCTAATACTCATTCAATTATAATTATTATCATTTAATTAATTCAATTAAATATGGAAATTAAATTTAATAAAATCCAATGGTATCTAAATCAACCCCGTAGCAAGCGACATTCTCTTATAATACTCATGCAATTATAATTATTATTCAAATATACATTATAAGTTTATTCTTTTGGTTACTATAAATACTAAAACAAATGTACTCCGCTGCATAACATTCTTCTTTTTCCGTTCGTAACTTTCTTCTCAATTCTTCCCATTATTATTTTGCTTCTTTTCAACGTGGAATTCTTTTCACAAGAAGTTTCCTTCATTTTCCTTTTTTATTTTTTCTCATTATTGGCCGGATGTTTATGCCACAAATATTAATTATATTTGTATTTAAACTAATAAACATAAATGGTTTTGCTCAATGATTGGATGAAGCAACCAATTGCTGGCTTTGAGAAAATGCTTAGTTCTGGATGTGAGGTAGATGCTGCAATTATTAGCAATCAATACATTACTTTACTTGGATACGAAAGTTTGAATAATAAATAAGGCGGTCATACTTTCTTCACCTAATTTTGTGACTTTTTTCAAAAGACGTGAATACAAATAAAAGACATCTTTTGGATAAGCTTCACGACCTGGCGATTTTCCTTTCTCACTTAAAAACTAAATTTTTACGAAGAAATCAAAATCATATAATCATTCAAAACAAAGTCGTCAAGTTTCCTCCTAAAATGAGGAAAATGAAAATAGAATGGTGGCAAAATGATTTACATAATCTTTAATTGTATAATTTCCAAAAAAAAAAAGTTTTTATTCATTCAATTTAGATGATATAATATGGCTTGTACCAAAGTTTTCAAAATCACTGTTAATGCAAAAAATAGCTTTGAACATTCAAAACCAAAAAGCCTATTGAGAGTTCACCAAATTGCAGTACAAATGAAGACATTAAAGTGTAAAGAGAGAATTAAACACTTTTATTAGCAACAAAGTAATTTCAAAGAGCTAATACTACAAGATCACCAAGTGCCGAAGTCAGTAGTTTTAGCTCAAACTCAAAAAAATAAGCTAAGTATGCACAAAAATTACCCAATTAATTGATATTGTAATATGGTCAAATATCAGTCCTCTTAATTGACATTCAAAATTATACAAATGAATCATAAAATCGAGCCTCTAACCAAACTGATACAAATGACATCACCACAGTGTCTATGAAGCCTCTACTAGAATAGAAAACTATACAACTATCAAGTTGTCGGAGACAGGATCTCGCCATACCCATACTATGCAAATATCTACAATAAAAGAGAGTACTGGATCAAGACTGGCTCCGAGGGAAATGGAGCTCACCAACTCCTCTACTGATGTAGCACAGATGCCTACTAAGGTTATATTTTCTGTGAACCTGATCCTGCATTTATAGAAATGCGACGTGCCCCGCCATAGGGGCATCAGTATGTATACAATATGTATTGGTATGTAAAAAAGACAGAATACTTGGGAATATTCTCATATTCTATTTTTCGAACAAAGCCTTTAAGAGGAGAGTCGTCTTCATCTCCTACCCAAACATTGGTAAGCAAGGCTTTAAAAGATGGATTTCATTCACTTGCTAGGATGTGGGAGAAAATAACCATTGTGAGAGGAGACAGAAGAGAGAAATATTTCTCAATGTTGTGTCTTTCTAATAGCATATGAACTTTGTTATCTTTGAATCTCATGTCCAAATGTTAAGTCTCATAGTAGGTACGCCATAAAGGCTCAACTTTGAGGACAAGTCTGCAGGCAGGAACACCATAAATAGCTCAGCTCTGAGGGTATATAGCCCTAAATAGGTTGGTACGCCTATAGGCTCAACTCTGAGGGTCAGGGCAGCGTTGCATCGTGAATCAAGTGAATGTAATATCTCTGACCTTCCCCCGCCATCGCTTAATTTATCTTTTAACAACTGATGCCATGAAGACCTCTGAGATAATTGACTATAATATTATTAAATCAACTGTAGAAATAGTAAGCTGCGCATGCTAATTTATGAACTCAGGGTAACCAATGCTAATCGCTGATTTAAATGATTCAACAAGTAAACTCTGTTCTGTTGAAAACGAATCATATAGACATGTAATTATTGTATAGATGATGACTATGCTATGACAAATAACTCGTTTCTGGATACATATAACAAATGACTATCATATTCCTTAATTCTAACACACTTGTGCTCTGCCTAAACATGAAAGTGGGGGGAGATAAATGTAGAAGAAGTTTGTTCATGATGGATTCGGCAAATTATGTCATGTTCATACATGAAGAGGAAGGTGATATTTCAGAGCTATGACCAACCAGCACATTGCACATCAAATAAATCTGACCTTTGTACCCTTTGGGCTTAGGATATGTTCTACGTGTATTATATTTGTGTCACCGTTTCAAAAGTATGTCCCATTAACAAGGTATACAGGTGCAATGCACGTGATCAAAAACTAGTAAAAATACTGAGTTAAGATGAACCGATAACGAAGGGCTACATCCTCTTCTGTCTGAGTCCAGGGCCAAAGACTTTGCTGGGAGCTTATGTGGTTGAAAATCTTGTAGCGGAAGTTTAGAGAAAAAAATACCTTTGCTCCGTGGCTTCCAAACCAGGGTGTCCTCATGGCAATTAAGACTTTGGAGGGGTTCAGTGAGGAAGCAACTTTTCCAATTTCTCGGACATTGATATTCCTTCTAAATGTGAAGTTCCAACTGCCTTCTTCTCCATAGCTAGCTATTGTGGCATCCGAAGAGACCTTCGAAACTTTCCCTTCCCAAATAATCGTTGAGCCTTGCCAAAATCCTAACAATGAGAAGATGATATGTTTTTCCTTATAATCTAACCATAATGTACAATATGCTTTTTTTGTGTTACATTAAATAACTTATTTCTCACTTACCTTTGGGTTCCATTAGAGTTAGAGGTAGAAAGATGTATGAGTATGACTTTGAAATTACAACCTCCTTACCTAAAGAAAACCAAACTGAAAACGAAAGAATAAGAATTGTACAACTCTTAGCCAATCCACGAAGTATTATTGCAGACAAGCCAAATGTGTTATATATAGCATAGTTTTAATGACATGATACATCTGTTTTGTTGCCCAACATTACATTCATATCGGATATTAGAATTTAGAAGTTATGCAGTTTAAGAGGAGTAAAACATATAGCATTATATTAGAGCAGTGAAGTTCTAGAGGAAAGCTACTTTTCATGTTCCGATGGACTTACTAAAACTTCGGAATATTTCTGTGGCTGAAATGAAAGGAAGAAATAACTACAAAGGGGTAACGGGGGATGGATGGGATCCCTCCGACCTTAGCTAAAGTTTGAGCATCTAGCATAGTTTTATGTAATAGACAAATAGACACTCGTATTTGCACGAAATTTTGTTGCTGGTCCCCCAACTCTATGAGTTCTCATTCAAACACCTAGCATAATTTTAACAACATCATGATACGTCTATTTTGTTTCCTGATGCAAATCAGTGCTGATTTTCAAATTCCAAGCTTCCATATGAGGTTGACTCAAGAAAGGAAAGGAAAAAGAAAACAAATACAAACAGATAAAGTGAAGTTGGAAAGTGACAATTTAATATCTATTCAACTATAGTACTCTAGAGATTTGGAAAAGGGCAACTTCAGCATTACCTACTATCAAATATCATGTTGTTAAAACATCGAAGATCGACGAATAAAGCTACTTATGAAAAAGAACTGTGTTTTTGAAAATCTTCCTTCATATTTTTTGATTTCCAAACTTTATGTAGTCTTCTTACAGGGAATAGGCAAAGATACCTCATTGTGAATATGATATTTCATTTTTTCGAACATTCGTGCTCTTCCTAATGATTCTGCAAATTGAGTGAACAACTCCTGAAATAATAAATGGATCAACGAAGTAAAGTGAGCTAATAGACAAGCAAGGAGAAATTTTCAAAGATAATTGGCAGGGTATCTCGAGAGTAGGTGGCGTTTCTAATAGCATGAACTTCATTTTAGGTGAGTTCACCACCAATCCTTTAGATGGGAACTAGAGATCTTAGGCCAGTCCTCACCTTTCTCGAGTGCAAACATGGTTCAAGCAACAGATGACATAAATATATAGTTCAGAGATAGAAAATTAATGATTACCAGAACATAGAGGGATAAGAGAAGACCTTTATCGACGTTGATGATACAATCATTACCTCGAAACACCTCTTCCTTGATCAACACACTGGAAAAAGGGAAACTTCAAGAATACATGAGTTGCTATTGAGATGAAACTTCAAGCAGTTCATGTTTCAGAATACTATGCACATCCAGCTGAGATATTTACCTGTATTAATGGTAAAAAATTTGTAGTACATTAGCATTATTTTATGCTATAAACTTTATTGAGAAAATTGCACTTCCTATCTGTACTAGGTCTCTTTAACAACATCTCAGAGCAAGTCTAAAGACTAAAATAGTTGCAATAGTTCACCTTTTTGTCCTCCAACATTAAAACCACCTGGATACACAATGGCAGTAGATGCTGCACTGCTTAACCATATTTAAGAAAAAGAAGAATTAATAAACAAGCAAAGAGAAGTAACTAAAATAAAAAGTAAAAGGCAGTGCCTTTAAAACAAACAACAACAACTATATCATATCGGTATAATCCCACAATATGGGGTCTGTGGAGGGTAGAGTGTACGCAGACCTTACCTCTACCTCAAAGGCAGAGAGGATGTTTCTGATAGACCCTCGGCTCAAGGATAAATACATCAAAGAGTGCCTTTAAAAGATGGTCTCAAAAAAACACGTGTATAAAAGTAAAGAAGACTTAAGTTCTTGGTGAAGTATCTTTGCATGTACTACTTATCAGCATAGTAGTCGGAGAAAAACATATATTCGTGCTCATCAAGTCGAGATGACAAGTTTAATACCCATCCTACGCTTAGGCAAAAAGCCAAGAGAAGAACGTAAAACAACGAAAAAAATTAATATTAGATGAAAGGGTAATACATAACAGACACTCAAATCTGGCCTGACAAGTAAGCACTCCAATATTGAGTATGCACATCTAGGCACCTCAACTCGTCTCCACTGTGTCAGTTGCACACTCCAACTTACAAAATTAATCATCTAGACACCTCCAAAATTTATGTGCCACATCAGTGTCGGGTGTCCACGAGACACAGTGGAGACGGGTCGGAGTGTATAGTTTCCAGTTGAGACCAAGTTGAGGTGTCTAGATGTGCACTCTCAAAGTTTGGAGTGCTTACTTGGCCATATAGACCAAGTTTGAGTGTTTGTTTTAGTGTTATGCCTTACATGAATGGTGAAAAAGGACAGCCTTTTGATATGATTTAGCCAAAACTCCACTCACATTCATGAAACAAGCACTCTAACTAAGACACTATTGGAAGCCATATTGCTGCCAATTCCTAAAAAGGGAAGTTTACTTAATTCCTAAAATATTGGATAGTCGTCTGTGAAGTGATTGTATATTGTGTTTGTTTAATGAAGAGGCAAAATACTTCATCTCCTGGAAAGAAAATTGATCTGAAGATGCTTCCTCGAGCTTCATTGTGGCAATACATTACACACGCTGCTCCAACAAGATTTAACAAGGGAAAAGAATTAACAAACAAGCTAAGAGAAGTAATTTCTAAATAAAAAAGATACTGAAAAAGAAAAAAAAAGGAATAGATAAATGATCTAGCAATGATGGCATTTCTATTTTGTTTACCGAATCACATGAAATTTTACCCAACTTACATTTATCAGAGCACCACTTGTTTCAATCATCACAGGTATTCCCCGATGTAGGAAATATGAGAAATTTTTTTCCAGTAACAGATAGTTGTAAATAGATAGTCTAGAGATGGAAGATGGCATCCCTTTTACTGGAAGGAATTGGAGATTAGGTCAATCCGATGGATCTGGAAACAATTGGAGTTTACGGCAATGTGATATATATGCAGCTCAGAGATGGAACAACTCCTACAATGACAATGGATCATCCACCAAATCAAGCTAATAAACAAGCAAATGAATTTCACAAATTTAACTGTCAAGTTATCTGGACAGTAAATTGCAACAAATGCGGTAAGTAAGATGGTATCACATTTTGAACAGCTTATATGCATCAGTTAAAAATAGAAGAATTATTAAGAGATGACTCCTTCTTGGTTATGCTGTTCTAACAAGTAAAATGAACTAAAATATATAAGCACCTCGGTAACTGAAACATGAGCAAATCATTTTTTTCTTATCTAACCTCGAAGTCATTCCGAATAGGATACACTTCCTTCCTTTTTTCCGAGTTTTGAGGTGCCACTCGAGGTTGAGTAATGGAAATAATTTGAAGGAGACTTCACAACCTCGAAAGTTATAAGTCTAAATCTCTGAATATCCAAAACAAGAAACTGATGTTTTAACTGTTGTGCTAAAGATCCAAATTCTGACAGAAGTGATGTTTTAACTATTATGCTATAAGATCCAAATATGACAAAAGTGATGTTTTAACCATTGTGCTAAGATTCAAATACTTAAAGTGATGTTTTAACTATTGTGATAAAGATCCAGCTACTGACAAAAGTTCAATATTTGGTATGAAATGCTATCGCATCAAACTTGAAATCAATGAGATGTAAGCAGACATTTTAAGTCTTCCAATTTCTTTAAACTTGAAGCTTGATGTAACTCTTTTCAATGTCTTGGCCACCTGATAGAGAAAGTGAGGTTGCATTTTTGGACCCTCTATCTCTGTAGGAGAGATGAAAAATGCGGAACAGCTTTCATGATGGCGAATAATATTTGAGTCTGCAAGATTTGAGGGAGAACATAAGTTAATAGACAAGAAAAGAAAGTCTAATAGTCAAGTAAGATGAAGAGTGAGATTTATCACAAGAATATATAAGTTGCTATTGAGATGTATCTCCAAAGGCAATAAACTTTCTGGAGAAAATTATTTCAATTCCTACCTAGACTAGATTTCTCTTACAATGTTTCAGTGCAAATATAAAGATTTCATCCTGAACTGAAGATGCTTCCTCAACGTCACAGAGGCAATAGATGCCTACACACTGGTCGAAAAGATTTAAAAACAAAGAAAGAGAATTAACAAACAAGCAAAGAGAAGTAACTAAAGATCAAAAGATACTAAGAAAATAGAATAACTTACATCTAATGGAGCACCCCTCGTTTTAATCATCACAGGTACTCCCAATCAAACATTTATGGTGAAAATATGAGCAATTTTAAGCCAGTAAGCCCCCCTTATAGAATTCTAGACATGGTTTGAGCAATAGAGGATCCACACTACTCAACAAGATTGGAAAAGAATTAACAAAAAAGCAAAGGCAAGTATACAAACAAAAAAAAAGCTTCTGAAGGAAAAGAATAACTTACATTTGTGAGAGCACCATTCCTTTTAATCGTTACAGGTATTTCCAATCGATCACTATGGTGGAGATATGAGCAATTTTTGGCCAGTATTCCCCTTTGTCAAATTCTAGTAGTGGTTTGATCAACGGGCAGTGGTAAATATGTAGTTTAGCAAGGGAAGAGGGCATCCCTTTTACTGGAAGGAATTGGAGATTAGGGCAATACCCGATGGTCAGCTCAGAGAGGGAGGAGGGCAGCACTGATTCTGCAAGAGATTGGAGTTGATTGCAGTGCCTGATCTCAAGACGTCGAAGCGAAGTGAGGTGCCGAAGACTTTCAGTCGGTAGTGAATGGAGCTCATGATGGTCATCTAAACGTAGCTCAGAGAGAGACGAGGGAAGCCCTTCTTCCAGCAGTGATTGAATTTGAGGTAAATAAAAAGTATCTAGATATGCAAGAGAGGTGAGGCTTTTAAGAACTTGGCTGCTTAATGTTTTCAGATTGGATATGTAAAGACGTTGAATAGAGCAAGGCAACTCCAAATTTTTATCAGCAAGAATCTCTTCATCACTGCCATCATGTTCAATCCTTAACTCTCTGAGACAGGAGAGTCTAGGTAAACGCCACTCCTTTCGGCCATTCACCAGTTTCTTGCAATTCCAGATTAAAAGGACTTCCAGATTGAAGGGCAATCCTCCTTGAGGAAGTAACTCTATTTCTGGACAATTAAACAGTTCCAGTGTATTAAGAGATGGAAGGAGTTCTGGCAGCCACTTCAGCTTCTCACAGTTTTCAATATTCAAAAAACGCAATGACGTTGTCCGAGTCCCACAAGCTGCCGAAAGTATTTCAAGATTCTCACAGGACCAAATAGTGAGACTTTCAGTCCCAGTAGGGATCACAAGCCTAGTAATGCTGTGGCAACGCCCAACTATCAAAGTGCGTACTCTTGGGACCAACTCAGATGATATATCATCTATAGAATAACATCCATCTAGTACCACTCTCTCAAGAAACATGTTATAATAACTGCTATGAATCATCTCACTAGCTGATGGCTCCAATTTCAATTTCTCACAACCAGATATCTCTATTTTCTTCAAGGTTTTCGGCAGACTGCTAATATGCAACGAGGTAAGAGAGTTACAATCAGTAATAGATAATTCAACAATCTGCTTCATTCCCTGAAGTTGGGATGTAAACAGAACTCCACTAACTTCAAATATTTTTAAACTTGAAAGTTGGATAGGTGTCTCCAAATTGAGTCCCGGACATCTTGAAATTCTCAATCCTCTCAGAGAAGAAAGATTTTCAGGCAACTTACCAATCAACTTGGGGCAATCTTCAATTGAAAGGATCTTAAGTGCAGGGAACTCTCCATTCCCTAGTACATGCCACTGCTTCCACTCCGGCATCACTGCAAATTCAAGCTTCTCAAGAGAGATAAAAGTCTTTTTGGAGGACGAACTACCATAGAACTCTTCAGTCACCTCCATTATTCGAAGCATCCTTCTAATGACAAGGAATTTCAAAGAAGGAAGCTGTCCCAGTGCTGGCAAGGAATCACAGTCCTTGCAGTTGCTAAGAGACAATTGTACTAGCTTAAGAAATGATTGATCAGCTAGCCAATTTGAAAATTTTGTTCCTCTATATCCAGCCATTTGTACTTCTTTTATGTTTTTATTTGGTTGTAGCTCATCAAGTATGTCCTTTTCATTTTGAGAATTGTCAGCAGTACTTTCGCTCCACTCCAATGATAACATCTCAACATGATTCTTCTCCCTCGTGTTTGCTTTCAGAGCTTCCCTTCTATCAACCACATTTTGCAATTCTAGAATTGATAGAGATCCATACAAGTTATGAACTTCACCCAAATCTTCCATTCTCGAACCACCGCGACCACCTAGAAGAAACTTGGCTCCCACTAACACATGGAGGCTTTTCAACTTGCACAGACGTAGCGGCATCTTCAAGTGGGAAGTGTTGCTTATGTCAAGATGACGCAAGTTGATCAAATTTTCCATCTGCAGCGGTAGCTCCTCAAGATCATCACAAGATGATAAGAGAAGTGTCTCTAAGTTATACAACACACAAATGGAATCCGGCAACTTTTTAATCTTTGTCCGGGAAATATCCAAAAATCGGAGGAGCTTTAATTTGATAAACAAGTGATTTGGCAACTCCACAATCTTATAAGATGACAATGATAATGCCCTTAAGGATGTTAGTCTTGGCAATACGTTATGCAGCACCCTCTTGCTTAGCTTAAATAGGTAATCGCGCTGGATACTGATTGGAAGCAATGTCCTTAATTGCTTTGATTTGAAGAGTGGTTTCAATTTCTCAAAGTCACCTTCTCCCGGTGAATAGGACATGTGCCGACTTTGTTCTAACATATGAGATCCTTCGTTCTCTTCCAACCTAAAACAAAGTTTTGAAGAAGCAACTTGGGCAAGAGCATTAACAAGGTCATGCATTAAGTATTCCTCAGCATTCCTTTTAGAAGAGTCTGGGACCCATTCAAACAATGATCTTGATCTCAACTCGAGAAAGTATTGGTTACCTGAATCCAACTGCTGTACAAGACCATTAGCCATCCACAGGTGAATAACTTGTTCTTTGCAAAATAGATAATCTTTGGGATATATTGCACAAAAAGCAAAACACCGCTTCAAATGTGCAGGAAGATCATTGTAGCTCAACATTAATGCTGGCAAGATGTCATTCGAACTACTTGGTAGCTCCCATATTTCACTTCTTAAAATGTCTCTCCACTCATTCAACTCTGATTTGGAGC
Source organism: Datura stramonium (assembly GCA_018107945.1). NCBI lineage: Eukaryota > Viridiplantae > Streptophyta > Magnoliopsida > Solanales > Solanaceae > Datura > Datura stramonium. The sequence continues at coordinate 368,850 of JACEIK010000216.1, read as the reverse complement.
GTAAAATACCAGCAAGTACCTTTAGAGCTAAAGGTGATCCTTTGCATTTGTGTGCAATTTGTTTTCCAACCTCTTCATGTTCTGGATATTCCCCAGGATCTCTATTTTCTAATGAATGTCGTTTGAATAAAGCCCAAGATACCTCACTAGACAGAGTCCCAACATTGATTGCCCCACCACCCATCATCAAGGCAACACTCTCCTTACGGGTAGTCACAATGATCTTACTTCTTACATCTCCTTGTACAAAAAGATTTTTCAAGGCATCCCACTTATTATAGTTATCATTCCACACATCATCTAGGACAATAAGGAACCTTTTACCCTTTAGGCTCTCCTTCAATTTGACCTGTAGCTGATTAAGATTGTTATCAACCTTTAAATCAAATGAGCCAATTTCTTGAAGTAACCCCTTTGTTATTCTAAGAGCATCATATGGTTCAGATACACAAACCCATGCTTTCAAACTAAAATGGTCTTCCACCTTCTCATCATTGTAAACAGCTTTAGCAAGTGTTGTCTTGCCAATGCCAGCCATTCCAACAATAGGAATTACTGTCAAACTTTTACTATTCACATCATCAGATATTAAACGGCTCACCAGTTCCTTTATTTCATTCTGCCTGCCAAAGATTTCAGGTTCAACAACAGAAGTTGAAAATTCCCTTTTTTCTTGTTTACCCGAATCAAGATACTTTGTTAGATCAAGGAAACCAATTTGCTTTTGCAATTCCTCCAATGTTTCAATGGCGTCTTCCAACTTCTTCTTTATGCTAAGAAAAAATTCATCACTTAAGCCCAAGTTCAGGTCATTTACCTGCAAGTTGCATATTGCTTCTGCAAGATCTTGATGCTGACTTTCCACCTTCAATCTCAAAGCTTCATAATTGACTTCTTCTATTAAGTTTTCAGCGCCATCCACAGCATCCTGAAGCTCACTAAGCCACTGGCTCACGTATGAATTTGATGCTTGCTTATTCTCTGCATCACTTAGCACAGCCTTAAGGCCAAGCGAAGTCATCCTCAGCTTATTTAGGAGCCGAACATCACGCTTGTACCTCTGAAACATCTTCATCAACTCACCATGAGGAGAAAGCCTATCAAAGAGAACATTCAAAGCTGAAGACAGAAATGCACCACCAACTGCTAAGCCAATCTCCATTTGTGAAATCTGCAATACAAGGAATCACAAAAAAATTCTAAGAAACTTTTAGAAGATTGATTTTCTATCTTAAAGTAGTTTCTGCTAAGAGCTTTCTATTTACCTGTTCAATGCTAAGAGTAAATTTCAAACAAGAATGATCTGTGAATTCTCTCTCTCCCTCTCTCTTTTGCTAGTGGCACAACTATATTTTCTACTACTCCCTCCGTTTCAAAATAAGTGGTGCTTTTATCTTCGGCACACCCCTTAAAAAAACTACTCATTTCTAAAAAGAAAAATATATTTCCACCCACTTATCTCTAATAAATATCCTGAAAAAGATGTAACTCTTTAATATTTTCTTGATTATGTAAAAATCTCTTCATTCAAATAAGGGTAAAATTAGAAGAACGCCATTAATGTCGTCTTGATTATGTAAAACACCACTTATTTTGAAACAGAGAGAGCATTAACTACAGGCTACAGCAGACATTCCTTTTGTTTTTCTCTAATTTCCAAACAAAGACTTCATAATGGAGTCTGGTTTTCAATAATTGAGGCAAGAGGAAGGGTAATATATTATAGTTCAAAAATTGATCTGCAACGTCCTACTTATTGTTTTCTTTCTGTTGGTTGTTTCTTCTTGAAATTAGTGTTTTTTAATTATTCCTTTATAGTTTTCTCTATATTTTAGCAAATCAAGTTCTAAGATAAGATAGCACAGTTTTGACTTACACAGTAAAGTGACCATCTAAACAACCAACTTTAGGAAAGATGTTTGGTCAAGTCCGTAAAGAGCGAAATCCTTATTTTGTGTTGCTGCGTCATGCGTTTAAGGAGAAAGTTTTTGCAATTAAAGTGACCCGAGGAGCCGAGTGACATGACTGCACTACTACTTGAGTGTCAACACCTAGCTGTGATGTCAGTGAAAAGGTAGCCGGCGTCTTTCGAAGCCCTTTCTATTGCTAGTTAGCGCTGTTTTTTTTACTGCAGCTAGCACGCAAGCTTGACTAATAAGATAGAAAGAGTATTTATCGCGTGTTTAGTAGCACAGTTTCTCTAAATGTTACAAAATCAACTCTAGTTCATAGCATAGAGACATCAATAGGAACCACCTAAGGCTAAAAGAATTCCATAATTAGGAGTTTTGAAAATTAAACAAATTTTGAATACTTAGTTTCACAATTTTCCTTTTTAAGTTTCTCTTTATATTTTGAGATTAAAATATTAGATAGAAGTGTTACTAACCCTTCTTGACAATTAATTAGATCATAAGGAAGTCCACATTATTTTGTGCTCAAGAAATACACAGATTGTACACTAGAAAAAGAAATTAGAGAGAAGAATTAAGGAATACATAAAGTATATTAATGATTTTTTCCTTAATAATTTTATCTGGTCAAGGTTCATTCTAAGTTGTAATTAATTGTTTTGGAAAATGATCTTCTTGCAAAATATATAACTCCATGAAGTTGAATGAACCTAACCACTACATTTTGTCTTGTTGTAATATAATATATTACTATGAAGTTGAAAACCTAACCACTACATTTTGAGAATTGAAGATATGTTGGTAACATATTAATGAGATAACAGCAATTTTGCTCCCTTGTTTGATTATCATCCTGCTGATATCTCATTGATTTTTTCCATTTCTAGTCCTCGAAATTGAGACCTTTGAGATTTTCGAGCCTGCAAGCAGCAAGCAACAACGGCTTTTCAGTCGTTGCGCGCTAGCTTGTAGTTTAGGGGCATGGACGAGCCTCGACTGGGTTAGCATTGATGAAAAAAAAAAATTTTAAAGTGCTCTATATTTCTTCACTACTCGTACAAGCTTGACGGAGTTAAGCTGTATTGAGGGAATCTGCTCGCAGAGCGAATAAGCATAAGTCAAACCGAATATGAGGAGGAAAGTGAGAGAGACTTTCATTTCCAGTCTCCTATTTCTTTTTTTTATTGAATTTTTGATTTTCTACCTCGTCAAAGGTGAAACAATACTATTCATTCTATCACAATCCTAATTATGTGTTCATATAATTAGGGATTATTGCATCATACTGTTTCAATGAAAAAAAGAAGAAAGAAAATCGAACTCGCAAACTGACACGAATATCATAATTATAAAAAAAAATTTAAAAAAAACATATAAGAACCAACTAAAATTACCTCTTTCGAAGAGAATTCAAAATTTGAGCGTACATTGAATAATATATATATATATATTATCACCCATAAAGCCAAAGTGTATAG
>JACEIK010000216.1:279367-290545 GCA_018107945.1 Datura stramonium | reverse complement strand
ATGATACCTTGTTAGTATATGATATATATATTATGTAGATATCATAGAGGACCGAGGAGTGCTTTTCTTGAAGGAATGAAGCAATCTTTTATTATATCCAGTCAGTATGTGATATATACCATGTGAGTATAATAGAGGACTGAGGAGTGTCTTTATCAAAGGAATGACCATTCATCTATGATACTCCGTTGTGTATAATATATACCATGTAGGTAGAATAGAGGACTGAAAAGTGTTTTCTTTTAAAGAAATGAACCAGTCTTCTATATATACCATGTGAGTATCACAGTATATTGCAACAGTATACTTTAATTGCTACAAACTATTATTTCACATATGATATGCCAGTATTTAAAATATTTTTTGACTGTATGAATAGTCTATTACTGAAGAAGCTCACATAGAAAGGTGACTACCACACCTGGATAAACAGATCTATGAACTTACTTCCATAGAAGAGACCAAACTAGTGAAACAAACAGACATAAATATAAGATGAAATTATCAAGTTTTACAGGAGTCTAATAGGATCATCCAACCCCTCACTTTCTGCTATATATAGACAGTGACGGAGGCAGGATTTTCATCAAGGGAGTTTGAAATAAATATTCATGTTGTGTTAAGGGGGTTCAATATGCAATATATACACATAAATATCATATTTAACGTTACATATACAATATATTTTTCTGCTGAAGGGGGTTCAGATGAACCCTCTTTCGCCACCCTAGCTCCACTCCTGTAGTAGACTTATTATGAGAAGAGGATCAACACTGGCTCTAACATTAGAAAAATACTCTATGTGCAATAGTTACTGATGAGGAAATTGGTGACAGTTTGCAAGTTATTGGTGATGATAAAGCATCAGACATTGATGGTTCTAATGAAATTTTTTTCAAGACAACTTGACAAGTGATTAAGCCTCAGATTATTGGAACAGTTAAGAATTCTTTTCACAACTGAAAAATTGTACAAACCTATTAACTATGTAACTATAACCCTTGTCCCTAAGAACTTTAACCCTGCTGCTACTCTGCTAGTATCAAGAAATATTAACCTATTGCTTGTTGCAGAGTGATTTACAAGCTCATTGCCAAGATACTTGCTGCTAGATTGCAGAAAGTTATGCTAATATCATTAGTTAACTTAGATAAGTTTTAAACCTGGAAGAAAGTTAGGTGTTAATATCATACTGGCACATGATTTGTGAAAGGTAATACCAGGAAGAGTACATTCCCATATGTGTTGTTACGCCCAGACCCTGGGCCTAGGAGAGACTGACACTCGATGCCTTAATTTGTCCGAGTGAACTAGCTAACATGAAATAAGTCTTAACATGTGCGGAAGAGGTGAGATAAATTCACATTATAAAAAAAATCCTTTAAGAAGAAAGAAATTCCCATTTCAAAAGCTTTCATTTAGATCAAAATGTAATATTTCAAAAATAGAGAAATTTGTCAAGTTTACATCAATGAACATTCTAGACTCGTCTAGTCTATGTTAATGCGAAAGCAGATCAAGCTCCGTAAAAGCCCAACGGGAACCTCTAACGTAAATAAATGAACTGTTTTACCAGGTCAAGGAACTCGACAATACCTCTAAGCAAAACTAGAAATACTATTCGTGAAAATTAGACCTCAAAAACAAGCAGGGTTCACCAAAAGCAGAATGTGTAGAAATTCTGTTTATGAAAATTACAACAAATTTTGAAAAAAACTACATAACTTATGTTGCATAACTTAATTCCTATAAAACTTATATCGAGCTAGTCAGATCTATATAGATAAGAATACTTTCATTCATAAATTTTTTATTAAATGAGCAGCAAGAATAAAAATTAAATACCTAAAATACGGGAGTTAAAAACTAAATACCAATCCATAGGAGGGACTATTAGTGCAAAAAATTGCAAAGTAAAATTGTGAGAAACATGGTAAGATTTAAATAACTTTTTAAAATATTGGGTATATTCAAAAATGACCCTTTTTGGGTCGAAAATTTTTACTAATCAGAAAATCGGCCCATCGGCTCCGTCACAGCTAATGGCATGTGCCGCCGCGAAAACGTCGCCGACACGTTCGCCATTGTAGCGAACTTTTTTCCCGACTATTTAGAACTCCGCCGGTGAATAGCCGCTTGTCGAATTTTTTTTCTGTACTGAAACCAAATATTATTAGATCAATGGCAGCCAACGCTAATTCAAATCCAAAACCTGTGCTGTTACCGGAGATTGGACCCGATGGCATCGCCAGAGAATCACCGGTCATTGCTTACACTGAAAAGGTATTTTCTCTGATTTTACTTATGCATGTAAACAAAAAAGTGTTTAATTTCGGAATTCTGCTTATACACATTGTTTGATTCTCGTGTTGGTGGTGGTTACAGATAATTGAAGAAGAACAGCTTCAATTGAGAAAGTAAGTTGACTCCTAACTTCCAATTCTCTGTTGTTTGTTTCGATCCCATTTCGCTGGTTATTTATTTCAAATTTTACTTAAATATCTTCTTCGGGAGTAAGTTACTTTTGTTGCTCCTCCAGCTCAATGCTGGTCCTTCCTATTTTTTTAAGTGGACGTCCGTGAATATGAATTCCACCAGCTACTTCTTAATCTCAACTTGACTGGGGTCATTGACATGAATTCTACCATATTCAGTAGATACTGGTAAACAAATCAATAGCAGTAAAGTGTGTGACCTAGGGTCAATGAAGCTATAATGAAGATCGTGGAAGACCATTGTTTAAATGACCAAAAAGTTGGATGATTTGTTCCTATTTGCCTTAGCTTTGGTAGGCAGATGATACCTGTATCTGTTGTGAGTCGAGAATGTGCATAATTTGGTTTTGGTCTTCTGTAATTTAAAAAAGAGCAAGAAATGATAAATCTAGTCAATCAATCAGCCCACTACCCTTAAACTAGTTGGGATCCGGGGTATGAATTACTTATATACGTTGCTATATTTGGACTTATTCATTCTAACGTTGGATCTTTGGATCCAAGTACAATCTAAAAAGTGTAGCAAGAATGGAGGGTTAACAAAGCAAAGTATGCTCTCACTTCGGAGTACACAACAAGAGATGATTAAGGAACAAAAAACTTGAATTTGATTAAAGGAGAATGGGTAAGAAACTGGGAGAAAATAGTGTGCAAATTGGGCCAGACATCATGTATCCCAACTAAAAAAAATATGGGAGAAAGAAAATAAGGCGATCTAGAATATACCAGGATATAGTAATGAATTCTAATGACCAGCATACTTCACAGGGTTTGATTGGATAGAATAGTATGTGTGGTTTATCTATGAGGAAAATAATATGACATGGAAACCTGTTCTCAAGGAGAAGGTAGACATTTCCTTTCAAAAAGCATTCATTTTGGAAGATGTAAAAATTCATTACTAAATTAACAAATTGCAGATCTTTCATTGATTTTTAACAAATTAGAGATCTTTCAAACAAATTGAAGTTAGGATAAATGAATACTCATGAAAAATGAATATTTTTGGTCACTTTCATTGTCAATAGGATTTTCCTTAGTATACCTTACAAATTGAAGCTGGGATAAAAGAATAGTCATTCACTTTGCCAAATGAAAACATTATAGTGGAGATATTTTTCTAGGAAGATTTGTTTCCCTGCGTAGGGTACTCCTTTTCATCCTGGAAATCTTTGATTAGTAAATTTCTGGATGTTTTGCCAATGTTGAGTCCATGTACTAGCTCCCTTTTTTTCTCGTAAATACTGGTGATATTTGGGCTAGCTTCTGTGCACCTTGTGTATATGTTCTAGTTTCTTTTGTCTGGTGAACACATTGTCAGAGGTAATTGATTTGGAATTGAATGCTTGAATGGAGGCTTAAGTTTCTACAGAAGTAATGAGTGTAATTGTTGCATGCTTTTATGGTGTCTCCTGCATATCAGATGGCCTTTCCAAGTTTTATATGCATAATAGTTTTTTTGCGCTGCTATAACCTTCCAGATATATTGCTGAAAATTATTCCAAGATCCGTGATGTCGAAAAGGAATTAGCAAACCTGACAATGGAGATGAAGCTTACTGCTGGGCCCAAAAAAGCAGGTTCTTGACTTGTCAATGCTACTTCATTGAGCACTTGTATCTTTTGACACATAGTTGATTTTAAGTGCTTTCTATGCTCCTTCAGCACTTGAACTCATGAGAAAGAAAATAGAAATGTCAACAGAGAGAATCCGTGTTGCTAAGCTGAAGGAAGAACAAGCACGAAAGGTTTGTCTAACCCTTGTTAACCCCCCTCTCCCCCCCTCTTGTGTTTTACCTCAACAGATAAAAGGCTCCAATTCTGATTTTTCTACCATTAAGAGAAGTTAAAGTATCTCTTGGTCAAAGCATATGCCTTGCAGTAACATTCCTTTCCTTTTTTACATTTATCTCTCCCTTGGACGTGTGATCTTCGTATATGCTACTAAGAAAATGTTAAAAGATACTGATATCTGATGGATCTTGTCTGAGATAGATGAGCTTGTTTGATTAAGTAGGTTTAAATAATATTTACAATGTGTGTGGTTGAAAGGACAGAAGAAAGAAGATATGATGTCATCCAACAATAAAGAAAAACAAAAGGCAAACAATATTAGTTACAGCTTCGTCATGTTTCGAAACATAAAGAAAAAAAAGGGTAAAAAGATGTGAACTTTTTGCTTTCTATACCCCTCAATTAGTCATGAATTAATTAAAATTGCATCTGAATCTGAAAATATTGTTAAATCTGGTTTGTTTTCCTACCTTTTCCTGAAATGTTTGGAAGAAGCAAAAATGGTGCCTTGGCATGTCAAATTTGTTTTTGATCAGAGAATTGCAGATCAGTTAAAAGAACACTAGATGAGAAGTCAGGAAGAGAGAGAGAAGACAAAAGGTGAGAAGTTGTGTTAAAATAAAATAAAATGAGGTCTCGGACCTTCCATACGGACTTAAATAGGGCACATATATTTCCAATGAATAGGCAAAAAAATAACTAAACAAAAATACATCTTTCTACCTTTTCTTTTTCTTTGAGATGGTAACAAGGAAATACATCTTTCTCCCTTTTCATAAAATAAAATAAAAAGACTAAACAAAATACATCCACCTGCCTAGATAAAAATAAACAATTGGGCAAGTCTGCCACATCCATTAGAAACTCATGTAAGGCCTTCTTCATGTTGGGACTGGACACCAGCTCTAACACCCTCCCCTAAGCTTGTGTGGCAATACCCTGCTTGCATAATAATCGACAGTGAGGAAATCAGATAAACCCTTAATAATCACATCAGTTGTTTGAGAACGAGAAGGGAGAACGAGTAGAGAAATGACACTAAAATTGCGCATGTTCCCAACAAAGTGGCAATCCGCTTCGATATGTTTAGTGTGTTCATGAAAAACAGGGTTCTTGAGAATGTGCAAAACAGCCTGACTATCACAAAATATAGTAACGACCTTAGAAATAAGCAAGCCAAGATCACCCAAAAGTCTCTTTAACCAAGCAATTTCAGCAACCACCACGGTCCTTAAGGCTCTATACTCAGCCTTAGTGTAATGTTAAAGTGATGAAACGAGGTGAAGCAAAGAGTTACCACTTCATGGCTGAAGTCATGGGCTTTAGAGAAGTATGAACTTTAAATAGTAACATGTATTCAGTTCTTTGAATCTCAACACTAAAATAATTAGATTAATATCAACATTATTGTATATGGATGCTTAAATTAGTCTTTTCTTATTACAATTTTATTATTATAGTCCTAAATTCATATATTTTTAATATTTTTAGTTTTTTCATAAATTGTATGCTTCATTTCATTCTTTTCGCTTCAAGACACATGGATCTTGTTGTTGTTTTGTGCTATTCTCTTTTTAAAAGACTGTCTCAGCTGGGGACAGGGGGACAATTGATTGCTTCTTAGACTTCAAGTGATAGGGGAGCCATCCAGTGTAATGAAGTACCCATAAGATACCTTTGAGACAGGTTTCCCAATTAGCAGCAAAATAATTTCTTAAAGAAAAATTTGCAGAATTGTCCAGCAGAATCCCGTAAGGATCATTCAAGAGATACCTCAGACAACGAGCCACCATATGAGGAACTTTGGAAGGTTGATTAATTGACAATGTGCTAAACTGAGAAAGACACATATGGTCTAGTATGCTGTAGAAAATTCAACTTCCCAACATGCTTCTGTACAAAGATGCGTCAGGAAGAGGCTCGCCCTCGTCAAACAAACACCTTAACAAAAGAACCTGAAGATGTAACAACAGGCCCGTACTCTCTCTTCTGTGGATACGCTATCCCTTCCAGCTATGGTATGGGGAAGGAGAGGTGAGATCTACTCATTGATTTTATATTTGGATCAGCCAAGGACAATGAAACTTATCAAGACGATTCTGAGCATATTGTGCTGATTCCCAACATATCCTTGAGGAAGTTTAATGACTTCAACAAGACCAAGGAAGTAATGGACAATACCTATATTTCTTATCTTGAATTGTTCGTTCAAGAAGGATTTAAGGATCAACATTTCATCAGCATCATCACCAGTCAGAAGTATGTCAACAACATACACCGCTAACATCACAATGGAAAACTCTGACACCTTGGTGAACAATGAATGATCATTTTTGCTAGAAGAATAGCCCCCTGAATAGAAGTGACTCTGAGAGTTTGAAAAATCATTGTCTTAAAGCTTTCATCACCCCATAGAGAGACCTTTTAAGTTTACAAACTAATGGAGTGGTAGAAGGAGAAACAGTGATTAGGAAGATCTCCATGTAAACCTCCTAATGAAGGTTTCCATGAAAAAAAGCATTATTATCCAACTGATAGACCGGCCAGTTTTCTTTTAAAACAAAAGGTAGTAGGCACTTAATGGTTATGATTTTGACAACTAAGGAGAAAGTTTTAGTATAGCCTATACCTTAAGTTTTAGTATAACCTATACCTTCCTGCTGAATCTCCAATAACCAGTCTAGTGTTATACGTCTCAACCATCAGATCTTTTTTTGATTTCGCCCAATTACAAGGGATAATTTTCTCGCCAAGAGGAACATGAACAATGTCCCAAGTATGATATGCATTCAGAGCTTGAAATTCATCTTGTATTGCTTATCGTCAAGTAGGATAAGAGCATTTTATTGTAAAGCTAAAGCTAATGCATGTGCAACAGAGAAAAAGTTGGAAGTTCTAGATTGTGGTGGAAGAGGAGTATTGGAGGACGGCTCATAGTCTTGGAGGCAGGGGCAGAGGCATCTTTAACTAAGCGGTGCTTTGTTGGAAAAATTTTACTACTATATGAGCAAAAAAACTCACTATCTACATAAAGAAAGACGAACTTGGTCTAACTGCTGCTTCCGTTACCGTGGTCAAGAGCTCCATTTACATAACAAAGGTTGCAGGATTGAACCTCAACATCAATGTATAGTTTTGCAAATCTTTTAGCTTGGTCTGTTAAAAAATTTGAGTTCGAACCCTTAACCTCAGACTAGGAAAAGTTGATTAAACCAATGGGCCAAGAACTCTTTCATATATCCGTTCATGTTCGTAAACATATTCCAATTGAAAAGAGTCATTTCAACTTCATCAAATAAAATCATAATTTTGAAAAGATTACTCTTCCGCAATAACACAATTTTTCAACATGTTGGCTTGTTATTGTTGTTTTTCTCAGTTTTTCATCTCTCCCTCATCATTTGTCCTAGTTTATTCATTTTTTTATTTCTTTAAATGACAACACTTCTTACTAAAAGTTTTGTGTACACCACTATAGGGTGATTAGAAGTCCTTGTGAATATTCTAAGGATAGGTGAAAGATGAGGAGGAAGAGAATAACAGTCTGATGATGAAGGGGGTGAAGGAAAAAATGAAAGCTGATGATTCACAAATTTTAGGATGAGCTGGAAATGTAGAGGCAGGGGAAGAATGATGATAGAAACACTTGTTCATCAAATATTATATCTTTGGAGCAAGTAACAGTGTGACTAGAGTCATTAGACAACATTAGTGTTGTCTTCATCACTTTGCTATCTTCAGACACCCTCTGTCACCTTAAATGACCATCTAACCTCTCCAGTTACCTGCTATCTAAATTTTTTTCATCTAACCTCTCCATTTACCTGCTATCTAATTTTTTGTGTCAGATATTATTTTTCCAATTATAGTGGCTTAGCAGTAAATCACGTTTTAGCTGGTTTAGGGCCATTGCTATTTGTCAATTCTTGTATGCTGAAAGTCATCGTCTGGTTTCTAGTTCAAGTCGGAATTGCTATTTGTCAATTCTTGTATGCTGAAAATTCTTCTCTTTGACTTTCATATTGCCAAGATTGGAAGTCTAGGTTTCTAGTTCAAGTTGGAATGAGAGATATTTTTTCCTTGTCAAAAATCTTTTCTCCTTGAATTAGAAAACCTGGACTTCTATTATTGGCACTGTGAAGAAGAAGTTGATAGTAACTTTGTAGAATTATGTACTGATTCATTCCCAAGTATATCATAATAAAGGTAATGGATGAATTTCCTTCTGAGATTCATTCTGTCACTCTTTTGGGGATGCAGTAATTCCCCTTCACACCATCTCCTTTTATAATCAGTCTAATGAGAGTGTTACTTCTCTTGTAATGTGGTTCTGCTCCTTTAATGTGTTTTCAACAATCTAAGAAACAGTTGGAAGAAATAAGAAAGGCTCTAACCTGAGACAGGGAACAACAAAATCACATAGTACTCAGTTTAAGAAAATTGTAACGAAATGACCATTGCTTATGTGGTTTACTTATCAAAAAACTGATAATGACTTCTAGGCTTGGGAAGCAGCATCACAGGCTGTTAAGGATGAGGAGGCGATAAAACAAAAGCTTTGTGAGGATTTGAATGGCCTGGTATTTTTTCTTCTGTACTATTACATTTGCAGTTGTAGGTTTTGTGAATATTTCTCAAATCAGATTCTCTTTCATAGGTTCTGGAAAGTAGTAACAGTCAGCTAGCTAGATTGGAGGAATTGAAAAGACGGCTGGAAGCTTTGAATCCAAGTAGAGCATCCACTGTCTCTGCCTCTGTAAGAATTCTTTCATATCTGTGTATTATATGCGTATTTTGGAATTATATGAGGTTTTCAGTATGTTTATGGATGCTTGTTTTAAATCCATTTCTTTTTTCCTGATGGATATCTCTTTTTTATGCTGTTATATAGTATTTCCTCCTGGACACCACTTATCTGCGCATGAAAGAGTGGGGTACACAAACTGATGTTAACCTTCTATCCTCTTAGTAATTGGAGCACTAAGTAATTATATCTTTGACCAATTCTAGTGTCCAGCATAACAAGCAGTCATGTGCAGTAACCAACTGGCTGATTCATTATAAGATTGCTATAGAATACTCTTGCAAAAGGAGAATATGGTGAGAAACATTTGGGACTTGGAACATATTTGGTTATCTCATCTTTGAAAAGATGCTTGGCATGATTCTGCTTGCAGCCCAGAACTAACAAGTATCTTTTTAATTTGCGAAGTATTTTGGACTGCTAATTGAACTTCAATGCTTCTTTCCTTCTTTCTCCTCCTTTTCCTTCGTTGTCACCATTCACTTATTACTTTTAACCTCAGCACTATACTTGGCATGATTTTGCTGGCAGCCCAGAACTAACAATTTACTTTTAATGAAAAGTATTTTGGAATTCTAATTGAACTTCCAATGCTTCTTTCCTTCTTTCTACTCCTTTTCCTTTGTTGTCACCATTCACCTATTACTTAACATCAGCAGTGCAGTGCCCTAGCTGCCATAAAATTATATCTTTTGGTTGCTGAAATCTGCGCTATGCCTCTGGCCATATTGATCCTTGAAAGCTCCATGTTTTCCCACCTTTTCAGCCACAGTCTTATTACAACATTCATTTGCTTGTAGATTGCTATCCCACTTGTAAGGTAGTGATACCTCACTTGTATTCTCTACTAGCATCAAATTAAGATGGTTTTATTTTAGAACCTGAGCAATGTTAATCTCGGTTTATTTTAGAGCCTGAACAATATTGTTCTCTGACATTCTAGGCCCTAGCAGATTTGTAAGATCGCGGAGCACCTTGCCGAACTACCTGGGCATAAAGAACATCCAATCCTCTTATTCATTTCTCAAAAAGCACCAAATTACCCCTTGTTTCTCAGATGTAGAGTAATTTGGTCTCACTTCTTGTATTTTTCAAAGATAAAGCAGACCTGAACCATCTCTCTGGGTGAAAAGACAACGATTTCCATATGAGTATGAGCAGAACATATGTCAGACAGCAATATTACAACATGTGCCAAACTAGAAACTAAAAGGATTATTGTTTGATTTAAAATTTTAGCTATCAAGGATATGAGCTGTAGAGTTTCTTGTTTTGCTCTTTTTCAACTTTGAATCTTAATTGGACGATATGGATGAACAATGCACACTGCGGTGACATAATGCTTGTTTCATTTCGTGCTTAAGATGACTTCCTAACCAATGCCCATGGTTTTTTTCGTATGTGGTCTCAGGACCAAAGTCCTGTAGGATCTGTACAAAACAGTAAGGCTCAAGATGTTTCCTCAGTAAAAGATACGCAAGAATCATTGAGCGGATCATCTGGAAATACATTGAAAGAAGGAAATGCTAGAAGTGGTGCAGCAGAAAATGGACAAAACCAACCGCATTCTCTTGATGAAGCAAGAGGTAAGAAGAAAATCAATATCCAAGGAAGAGGAAAAGGAATCGGCATAATTCCCAAAGGTAGAGGTTCACCAGGACCTGGTTGGACTGGAGCCGGGTTTGATGTGGATGGTAGAAGTTGATAGCAGGTTTTCTCTGTGTTTAAGTTCATTGGAACAAGAAACTTGCTGATTTTTAATGAGGTACATCACCCATTCCAAATTATTGAATTCTTTACTCCCTCTGTTATTCCTTGTATGTGAAATGTCATTTCTGAAATTCTAATGACTTGTAAATACGTTGAAGTATATTAGTTCCTGAATCTTTCTTGTGCAAATTGATTTTAGTTTCTGTTAATCTAGTTAGCAGTCTACTTGATCTGTCCTCCAAGTTGACTCAACAGAGAGAGAACCCAAGTATAGAGTGTGTTGTACTGATGACTTGTTGTGCCTGTGCTGGTGGGAGGTAATGGTTACTCGTGGAATTAGTCGAGGTGCACACAAGTTAGTCCGGACACCACGGTT
>JACEIK010000216.1:265539-275710 GCA_018107945.1 Datura stramonium | reverse complement strand
ATATATATCATGATTGATAAACATGCATAGCTGAAATCATGAGGAACAATGGGAGACTCATTATATAACTGACATTACATGATAGAGCTTTGTGTCATGATCTAAACGTACAACCGGATCGTAGACACAGGACAAGGAGCCCCGAGAGACCACATGTCGACCCATGGCCTGAGCATACATCTGATCCAATCACATGAGCGGGAGACTTAACATATAAGAACGTAATCATAACATAACCAAAAGGAAATATCAGTACAAGACTTATATAATATGGCTGAATACAACTTGCAGTCTGATAAGCCTCTAAACATATAGGGCGGATTGATGGGATAACTCCCCAACTAATCCAGCAAAGCAGAAACTGAAGGAAAAGCATAGAGTCTAAGCATATGGCCCTCGGAACATGAGGACTCACCAAGAGTGCTGAGAGCGAATCTGAAACTATTTACGGGTGAGGATGAGCCTGAGAACTGGACCTGTATCATGAAACGATATAGCATAGAAGGTATACGGTCAGTACATGGAATGTACTGAGTATGCAAGGTAAGTAAAGCGCACATTTAAAGCATATGTAAAGTCCATAAATGATCATAAGAGTAGGACATCATGCTCGTATCGTAAATCATAATAACATATCATACGACTCAAGATTTTCAAAGCATTAGTAATATAAACATAATCATAAACATAATAGAAAAGCTTTGCTTGACATGACTTGAGCCAACATACATAATCATAACATGCATAAACCGTGAGGAACAGTGGGAGATTCTCTTAACCGACATACCTCATATGAGCACACATGAAGCCCAACTTGTAACCCTAGTCGGGAGGATGTTCGTACCTTGCCAAGGGTAGGACCATGAAAGAGTGATATCACCATGAAAAGGGACATTGGGCCAGGGACTAACATGAAAGGGGTCCCAACATACCTACGGTGGCACGTAGTTCATGAGTTCCGGGGCTTAACCTGAGCCTCGAACCTACTCGGTGTTCGATACTACTCCCAAGACATATATAGTGCTCATAGTATAACTTGCATGAATTCATGGGCTAGTTAAATCATGATAATCATAAAAATAATTGTACATACGTGAACTAGTCATGACATAAGGCCCGTGAGTCGGCCAAAACATAATTCATAAATTATAGGTTTCATGCATACTTGTAGATCATACATATAACTTGAAAATCATCAAATCGTAATGGGCAGTTGAAAAAATTCATATTTTGAAATCATAAATCATGTTGGGCTTGTAAATATCAATAATGGAAATAGTAGATCATAAATCGATTCATCATGGGGCGTGCATAATTAAGCTTAATTGCTTAGAAATCAAAATCAATAATATTATAATCAATTTAAATCTCAAAGATGATCAAAATCCATAGAATATGATAGTATTTCAAAATCACAAGACCCATAATTAAATCACTTGATTTTTATAAATAGATTACAAAACCCGATGAGTTTTTGATAAATTTTAAGTAAAATAACAGAGTAGGAGCATGGGTGTGGAAGAATTCATCTATTGATGACCTTACATACCTGGGATTATCAGATTCTAAATCTCACTTGATGACCCAAGAAGAAATTGCAATGGATTGATGAATTCTAGGCTTGATTCACCCCCTAACTTCCTCTACCTTGCATGCATGAAAGAATGGAGTGAAATCTGAACTTAACCCCTTTAAATTTCCCTATTCATAACCCAAAACGTCGTATTTTTAGGCCTTAGGATCCTAGAAATTTACGTAAAATCCCTTACTAACTCGCAGGAAAATAATTATCAGCGGTCCCAACGAGTAACCTGACGACTAGTTGCCAGTGCTCACGATCCGTCACCTTTCCTGTTAAGTTCACTGTTTGAACTGGTCAATGGAACCTCTAATGGACGACATAATGATTTGTTATCGGTGGCCACAAGTCGTGTCCACCACTCGTCAAGTTCACTGCCTCCTTAAAACCATTTTATTAAAATTCCTCCCAAGGACCCACACCATGACTCGTTGCCTGACATGATGAGTCATGGTCTCCTTTCGTTAAGTACGCTGGTCGATCATTCCATTTTATTTTTCAACTTCTCCCCTTGGCTGACTTGACGACTCGTGGTGGCTGACCATTAGTCGTTCCCTTGCTCGTGGTGACCTTCAACCATCAATTCATACAAGACTCCCACGAGTCACCTGACGACTCGTTGGGTCTCCTCACGAGTTATCCAACGACTCGTCCTATTCCTGTAACCCAGATTTTCAGTTTTTTCCCATTTCAACTCCTGGTTCCGATCTTTGAGTTCTCGGGGTATAACATTACATGGTCCCGGCTATTACACTACAGTGGGCAGAGCCGTCCAAATGACTTACCCCTTACCATGGTGTTACTCTACCACTGAGTTAAAAGGGCCTTTTTTATTTAATTTCGAAATTATTCACTATGTGGATAAAATATCTATATGTACATATATTATAAACATAAGTATATATGTATAAGTACGTCCAATAGATACATAGTGTCTAGTGACTCATTGTTGAACAATAAAATGGATTTACCTAGTAAGTCTAGGAGAAAATGCAATGAATTGTTTCAAAGACCAACTCAAATTGCTTTTTCTCTTTTAGTGAATTGATCCCATTGCCAGGGCTAAGGATGCTACCATGATATCAATATCAAGATGAAGGCCCCTTGGGGCAGGGGGAGGCTTACAAAGGAGGTTTCAAATAATTTGATCATACCTATGTTGGCTCGTAGTTCTAAGGCATAAGGTTGACTGACCCTTAGCCTACTTGGTGCTAGACACTACTCATAAAGACATGCATATGCTCTCCATCGTTTCTCACAGGAGCTGACCATCGCCTAGTGAAGAAGCTGAATAATCATATACATATAAAAATATGAAATCATACATGAGGAGCGTTGACTCAAAACATACCACAAGCTGAACATAATTGGGAGTCTTGACTCCAAAATCATGTGATAAGCTAATTTGTGAAATTATAAATCATACTTGAACATATGGGCTTTCTCAATACTTAAGCATGCTTGAAAATACTTGATTCACTTGAAAACATAATCATAGACATGGTAACTTGAAAACATGTTTTTCATCATAAACATCTCATCATACTTGAACATACATCATAGATCTCAATTTTCATGAACTTTCATGGATAGGCATCATAATTTATAAAACTTGAAAACATGATCTGTAATTGAAACCATTGTAAAACTTGCCAATGAATCATAATTCACCAAGAGAAACATGCTTAGATCATACTCATGGTATAACTTAGGAAATTCATGCATTTGGGTTAAAACCCCATAGGATCAACATATAGATTTCATGAATTAGAGAGGGATTGGGCATGGGTGTGCATAAGTTCACCCATTCATAACCCTACATACCTAAGAGAATCTGAGTCTACAACTTCTCTGATTGCCCAAGGAAGAATTGAGAAGAACTCGGAAGAAATTAAGCTTGATCACCTCTCTAGACACCTAAGCTTGCATGCATGAATAGGAATAGCTTAGAATGAACTTACCCTTCTTAAAACTCACTATTCATAGCTTAAAATGACGTAGTTTAGGCCTTAGGATCATACGAATTATGGAAAAGCCCTTAATAAACTCGTAGGGAAAAACTGACTACCAGTCCCAACAAGGTACTGAATGAGTCGTTACCCATGACCACGACTTGTGGTCTCCTGTCATGACTTTCACTTCCCATAAACATTAAATCCTTAACCAACTGCTGACCATGACTCACCTAACGAATCGTGGCATTGACCACGACTCGTGGTGTCCAATAGTGAGGTACACTGTCGGCCCTTCCTTCATCCTTCAACTGCCCTTTACCACAGGTGACCTAACGGCTCGTGGTCACACCTGTGGTCACCCCAACTTAAAAATCTCCAAACAAGTTAAAACTCCTCACCATGAGTCACTTAACGACTCGTGGTCATCCTGATGGGTCACAGGATGACTCGTTCTGTGACCTGGTGCAGAAAATTCTATTTTTTCCATTTCAACTCCAGGATCTGGTCTTAGAGTTTTCAGGGAATTACAATATCTCCCCCTTGGGAACATTCATCCTCGAATGTTGGAAAACATACAGAAAAGCATAGAAACGCAATCATCATATTCAAATACTGATCATATAAGCTAAAAACTGAAGGAATAACTGACTCCGATTTGAACTACATAACTGAACTGAATTCATGGATAATGCATACGTACTTTTACATGAAAGAAACTGAGGTACATGAGTTAAACATGAAACTAAATAGAGTTTTAGGGTAAAAACTGATACCTCAAGTTGAAATTGAGCCAGAAGGGAATAGATGTGGATATCTAGCCATCATATATGCTTTGTTTTCCCACGTGGCTCCCTCAACATGCTGATTCCTCCATAAAACCTTGACTGAAGCTACTTCTTTATTCCTTAGCATGCGAACCTTCCGATCCAGTATCTCCACTGGAACCTCTTCATAACTAAGGTTGTCCTTTACACCAATACTCTCCACTGGAACAACCAAGCTGGATCACCCAAACACTTCTTTAAGAGCGATACATAAAAAACAAGATGAACGGAAGCTAATTTTGAGGCCAACTCCAATTCATATGCCACCTTGCCAATCCAGTACAGGCCAACATAACGGGGACTGAGTTTTCCTTTTTTCCCAAACCTCGTCACTCTCTTCATGGGAGACACCTTTAGAAACACCCAATCATCGACTTCAAACTCAAGTTCTCTCCTTCTCACATCTGCATAGGACTTTTGGCGACTCTAAGCTGTTTTCATTCTGTCCCTTATGAGCTGAAATTTCTCCATGGACTCATGGACTGAATTCGGTCCTATCATTGCAGCTTCACTAACTTCAAACCAATCAATAGGCGATCTACACCTCCGCCCATGGAGAGCCTCAAAGGGAGCCATCTAAATGTTGGAATGGTAGATGTCGTTATACGCAAACTCAATAAGAGGCAAATGATCATCCCAACTACCCTTGAAATCAATCACACATGCTCTCAACATGTCCTCGAGATTCTAAATAGTCCACTCCGCTTGGCCATCCATTTGAGGGTGAAACGTTGTATTGAGATTGACCTGAGTACCAAGTCCCTTTTGAAACGACCTCCAAAACTGGGAGGTAAACTGAGTACCTCTTCATGATATGATGGACAAGGGAACTACATGCAATCAAACTATTTCTCAAATGTACAATTTGGCATAATCCTTCGCTAAATCAATAGTTTTGACTGGTAGAAAATGAGCTTCTTTGGTCAACCTATCCACCACTACCCAAATGGAGTGGTACTGTCGACGAGTGCGTGGCAACCCTATGATGAAGTCCATATTGATCTTCTCCCACTTTCAAGTAGGAATACTGATATCTTGAAGCACACCTTCTGGACTTTGATGCTCAACCTTCACCTGTTGACAATTGGGACACTTAACCACAAATTCTGCTATGTCCTTCTTCATGTCATTCCACCAATAGAATTTCCGTAGGTCATGATACATCTTGGTGGCACCGGGATGTATGGAATATCTGGAACCATGAGCCTCATGCAACATCCGATCTCTAAAATCATCAACATCCAAAACACACAAGTGACCCTGATATCGAAGCACACCATCTCCACCTTTGGATAATACCTATACCTTCTAATTCTAAACGGCTTCCTTCAGTTTTACCAAAATAGGTTCCTCGTCCTGTCTAGCTTTTACATTAGTCACCAAGGATGATTCTAATCCGTCCTAAACAATAACACCACCATCGATCGAGTCAACCAAACGAACTCTCAACCGTGCAAGTCGATGCACATCCCTGACTAGCTCCTTCCTCCCCTTATCTACATGGGACACACTCTCTATGGAGAGCCTACTAAGTGCGTATGCTACTACATTAGCCTTACTTGGGTGGTAAAGGACACTCATATCATAATCCTTGAGTAGCTCCAACCACCTCCTTTGGCGCAGATTTAGATTCTTTCGAGTAAACACATATTGTAGGCTTTTGTGATTCGTAAACACATCTACGTGGACCCCGTACAAATAGTGTCTCCAAATCTTCAAGTCAAATACTAGCGCCGCCAATTTGAGATCATGAGTCGGGTAATTCTTTTCATGAACTTTCAACTGTTTGGAAGCATATGCTATAACCTTGCCATGTTGCATCAACACACAACCAAGGCCGACCCCCGAAGCATCACAATACACCACAAATCCATTAGTACACTCAGATAGGGTTAACACCGGTGCTGAGGTGAGTCAAGTCTTCAACTCTTGGAAGCTCCTCTCACAAGCCTCTGACCATTGGAACTTCACTTTCTTTTGGGTCAATTTGGTCAATGGCGCTACAATAGATGAAAACCCCTCAACAAATCTTCGATAATAATCAACTAAGCCCAAGAAGCTCATGATATCTGAAGGATTCACCGGTCTAGGCCAATTCTTCACCACTTTTATCTTTTAAGAGTCTACCCTTATACCCTCATTCGACACCACATGACCTAAAACCGCCACTGAGTTCAACCAAAACTCACATTTACTGAATTTAATATACAACTGGCGATCCTTGAGAGTCTGTAGCACACCCTAAAATGAGCAGCATGCTCCTCCTTACTCCGAGAGTATATCAAGATGTCATCAATAAACACGATCACGAACATATCCAAATATGGCTTGAACACCCTGTTCATCAAATCCATAAAAGTTGCAGGAGCATTCGTTAGTACAAAAGACATAACTACAAACTCGTAATGACCATACCGCATCCTGAAAGCTGTGTTCGGGATATCACTCTCCCGAACCCTGAGTTGATGGTATCCGGATCTGAGATCTATCTTCGAAAAGCACTTGGCACCCTGAAGCTGGTCAAACAAATCATCAATCCTGGGAAGAGGATACCTATTCTTAATGGTGACATTGTTCAATTGTCGATAATCAATACACATACGAAGAGAACCATCTTTCTTTCGAACAAAGAGAACTGGTGCACCCTATGGGGACTTGCTAGGTCTGATGAAGCCCTTGTCTAACAGGTCTTTCAACTGCTCCTTCAACTCCTTTAGCTCGGCTAGATCCATTCTATAAGGAGGGATAGATATAGGTTGTGTATTGGGAAGAAGGTTAATGCCAAAATCAATCTCCCACTCAGGAGGGATACCCGGAAGATCATCTGGGAACACATATGGATACTCACATACTACTGGAACTGACTAGATAGTCGGGGTCTCGTACGTAGCATCCTTAACCCTAAATAGATGGTATACACAACCTTTAGAAATCATCTTTCTGGCCTTAAGATAGGAAGTGAAACAACCTACAGGCACAGCTGAACTACCCTTCCATTCTAAGACTGTCTCACCCAGTAATTAGAACTCTACCACACGGGTTCTATAATTAACTAAAGCATAGCATGCAAATAGCCAATCCATGTCGAGGATAACATCAAAATTGGTCATGGCTAACTCTACTAGATCTACTGAGGTGATTTTCTGAAGAACTGTGACAGGGCAATTTCTATACACCCGTCGAGCTATAACTGAATCACCGACTGGAGTAGAGATTGAGAAGGGTTCTGACAAGATTTCGGGACTGACTCTGAAACTGCTAGCCATATAGGGCGTCACAAAAGACAAGGTATCCCCTAGATCTAACAAAGCATATACATCAAGGTGGAAAACTCATACATACCAGGGACTACGTCTGGGGAGACCTCCTGCTCCTGGCGGGAGGCTAGGGCATAAAATCTATTTTGGCGTTGTCCGCCACCTATGCTAGTAGAAGCCCCTACTGAGTGGGGCGTGTTGGTGGAGCTGTTGAACTAGAAGCTGGACCTCGACCCCTATCATGGCCCTGTCTAGCTGTTGGGCAGTCTCTGAGCATATGTCCGGGCTTCCCACATCCTAAGCAAGCACCTATACCCACCAAACACTGACCCGTGTGTCTCCGGCCATACCTGTCGCAAACTGGGATACTAGAATCTATGGGCCTACTGCTCTAGCCTCTAGAGCTTGATGCTTGTCCTCTCTGATCATGCCTGGATCAAGATGGCACACTTTAGCCGATGATGTCGGGGCTGACTATCTTTGGTGGGATTGCTGACGGTGTCCACCACCTGGTCTTTGTTGAGAGAACTCGTAACTATCTGTCCTGGCCCTCTTGGCCTCTCTCTCCCTCACATGCACCTCCTCCATCTGTTGGGCGTACAAGATTATCCAAGAAAAATCCATATTGAAGCATCGTAGTCTGGCAATACTTGTCTAGATAGTCCGCCACCCCATGAACAAACCTGCTCACTCGAGCCCTCTAGTCAACCACTAACTCTTGGGCATACTTGGACAGACGATTGAACTCTAAGGCATACTCTTGGACTGTCATCTTTCCCTGCTTTAGATTCACGAACTCGTCTGCCTTCAGCTCCCTCATCTCACGAGGCAAGAATCGATCTAGGAAAGCAACATGAAACTCGTCCCAACTGATAGGGCCTGCTTCGACTGCCCAACTATCCTTCTACTATTTGAACCAAATGTGTGTGACCCCCTTTAAATGATATGAGGCCAAATTAGCACGCTCCTCTCCAGTCACCCCCATGACCTGGGTGATCTTCAGAATCTCATTGATAAACTCATATGGATCCTCCTCCACCCTTGACCCAATAAACTATGGAGGGTTCATCCTTAGGAAATATCTAACTCGTGTTGCCGCCGCATTCCTATTCTGAGGGACATGCACTACCGCCTACTGATTTACCTGGGTTGTTAAGGCCTGTGCTAGCATCTGAATGGCTTCCCTGAATTCAGGTTGGGAAACCTAATTTGGTACGTGGTGCTCATGGGCTGGTGGGGTCTGTTGGTGCCCGTCTCCATTGCCATCCTCATGGCCATTTTCATTTCCATTTCTTCTACCGCTAACTCCACGGGGAGGCATGATTCTGCAATGGCAATAGCACAAGTTAGAAGGATAGAGAGACATTTCACCGCACAACATAGATCATGAAAGAAGAGCACATTTTCTAAACGTCTCGTAGCCTCTTCGTCATAAGTGTGGTGCACTTCACACCCATGAAGAAGACTCTACTTAACGCAGCTTTCAGATACCCTAGGATACTTAAAAACTTATTGCTCTGATACCAAGTTTGTCACGACCCGAACATGGGCCCAAATTGAGACATGAGACAAGGAACCTCGAGACACTCCAAGTCGACCCATGGCATAAACATAACTTCTAACACAATCAAATAAAGCGGAAGATCAACATAATAAACATAGAGGAAGTATGAACATAGCATAACATCAGAACATACAACACGAGTCTGAAGCTGAGTACAATCCATGTTTGAAAAGCCTTTAATTCTGATGAGTTGATGGGATAAGACCCCAACTAACTCTCTAGGTCTGAAACTAAAAATATGTAAGCATAACTGAATAAAAAGGGCCCTCGATAGATGAGGATTCACCAAAACAGACTAGATGCTAACTCCGAAACTGGCTAGTGACGGGGCTGAGTTTGAAGATCGGAGCTTGTATCATGAAACGATACAGCATAGAGTATGCGGTCAGTACGTGAAACGTACCGAGTATGCAAGATAAGTAAAACCGCTAAAGTAAGTAAAATCAATTAAACATGCATAATATAAAACATAATCAAGATAAGAATCTGAGAGTAGGGCTTGCATGCTATTTTATGAAATCATGATCTGAGCATCATGACTAAATCGAATGACTCAAAGCTGAAATTTGATAATCATAAGTAAAACTGAACATTGGGTCAAACTTGTTTAAAACATATATATATATATATGTCATGATTGATAAACATGTATAACTGAAATCATGATAAACAATGGGAGACTTGTTAATATAACTGATATTACCACGATAGAGCTTACATGGTCTCGAATATCACACTCAAGTGGGCAGAGCCGTCCAAAGCCTTGCTAGGGATAAGAACGCTACCATGATATCGGTATCAAGCTGAAGGCCCCTTGGGGAAGGGGAAAGATCACAAAGTAGGTCCCAATAATTTGATCATACCTACGTTGGCTCGTAGTTCTGAGGCATAGGGTTGACTGACCCTTAGCCTACTTGGTGTTAGACACTACTCCTAAAGCACGCATATGCTCTCCATCGTTTCTCAACAAAGCTGAATAATCATATATATAT
>JACEIK010000216.1:246313-261268 GCA_018107945.1 Datura stramonium | reverse complement strand
CATATTATAAAAAATATGAATATAACATAATATAGACAAATACATTTGATTGATGCAAATACTGATAACTTGGTATACATTTATTTGTATTTAGATTCGCACAAAAATATATAAAATAGAAAAAGATAATCATTGTAATATAATTTTTTTAATTTATATATCAGCTTATTTATTTAATTGGCTAAGTTATGAAAATATTTTTAGAGGTACAATTTGTTTTTGGTTTACATTCATAATTATTCGTCGAAATGATATATTCATTGTCAAGCTAACATTTCTTTTTTAATAAATAAGCCCAGGGCCAGGCCCATGAACTCCTACGTGTTCACAAGTTACCCAATCATTTGCGGACAGCTAAGCAAAGCTACGTGGTTTCTCAATTACGCGTTTTTCATGTGCCTCCCGTCATCGACTTCTTCGCCACCTATATATGTATTTCTAAAACAGTTAAAATTCAATCAATAAGACAAAATAAATTGGGGAGGAACAACTTTAGCTGTATTATAATTCTCTCTGCAATTTTTCGTGTTCTCATCTATCGGCGGCCACCCGATTTTCCTTCAACTATGGTAATACAAACTTAAATCTGTTCTCCCTGTCGTTTCTCCTGGTTTATTGTTCGGATTAATATTTGTTGTGATCCATGATCGCGTGATTTTTCTGTTTTAGTCTTCTCTTTTCTTATTTTAGCTTTTAATTTTTAGTTGCCCCGGATAATTGTTATTTTGGTTAATTTTTGTGAATGTCATATCCTTTTAATAACTTCTCATACTTTTGGTAAAACAATTCTGGTTGTTGGTGTCAATGTCCTTGCTTCTGGCTCATTATTTTGTTTAATCTGTGATCCATTGCCACATGATTGATATTCATTTCAGTTAAATTATTAAGATTAAGTCCTGTTTTTAAACTTTGTGTTTACATGTAGTTTCATTTGAATTCTTATGGATCATTCGGTGTATTTATTCAAAAATTGATTACCATCTCACCTTTAAATTATCATGTTCATCCTAATTCAGCATGGAGTATTCTCGTTCATCTGTTATTCAGAAAACTTGTTTGTAAATAGATTGTTTTGTTGAAAATAAATAGTAAATAATTTGCCTTGAAATTAATGGCTGGAGTTATCTTAAATCACTTATTGTGAGGGGAATATAAATGTATAAGTGACCAATGGTTCAGGAGTGACACATCCACATCAGAATTTGTGTGTGTGTGCGCGCATGCGCGTGTGTTGAGTGGGTGGAGGGTTTAAGGGCGAGTTCATGATTCAATTGTGCGTTTTAGGTCAAACAGTGTCTTGTCTCCCAAAGGCCTTGAGGGTGGCCTAAATGGATCGGGGGGCCAAAGCAGACAATACCTTGGCATTTGGGCAGAATCGTAATAATAAAATTTTTATTCCACAGTAATCAACAACAACAGCCCAATGTACTCCCACCAAGTAGGGTAGACCTTACCATTACCTCAGAGGTAGAGAGGCTGTTTCCGGTAGACCCTCGGCTTTAGGAGTATCAACAATAACTAGTTCTCGCACCAAAACACACAACAGCAATACACTAAACGATAAAAATAAACAGGCATCAGGTAGGAACAGACAATGAAAGACAGGAACTATAAGAGCAAAATTAGGCCTACCCCTGAGAACGAGAAAGTCATGTAACACACAGCTCCCTACTACCCTGCTATCCTAATCCGTGTACCCATACCTTCCTATCTAAGGTCAAGTCCTTGGTAAGCTGCAGTTGAGTCATATCCTTTCTAATCACCTCACCCCATTGCTTTTTCGGTCTACCCCTACCTCTCCTAAAATCATCCATCGACAATCACTCGCACCTCCGCACTGGGGCACTCGGACACCTTCTCTTCATATGCCCGAACCATCTCAGTTTTGCCTCACGCATTTTGTCCTCCACCCCAGCCACTCCCACCTTGGCCCAAATATCGGCATTTCTAATCCTATCACTCCTAGTGTGCCCGCACATCCACCTTAACATCCTCATTTCCATAGTAATCAATGATTTTTTTTGGACAAAATAATCCAATGATCAATTGAAAAGAAAAATACAGGCTTCAATTTTTTTTTCCTTGTTGTCTAATGTAATTGGATAACTAAGGCATCATGCATACCTTATGGAGTTAAAGACAACTACTGCTTAGATTTTCCAATTTATTTTTAGTTGTTTGCATAGGATAGGTAGTGTTTCTACTTTGGATTCTTTTGCTAGAACTCCAGTTGGCAACCCTATATATTCTTTTGCAATACTCTGCTCTATTGAAAGGAGCCAGGTAGCTGGTTTTTTGTAATTCCAAGATGTAAACATTCCTGCTTTAGCAAGGATTCCTTTAATTTATCAGAAAGAGGTGTAGAATGGTGGTCTAGACTATTAGCATCCGGGTTGATTAAATAGTTGAATCAGCATTAGGCACATATAAAATGCTAAACAAAGTTGCAATTCACCAACCCTAGTTGAGATTTGTCTTCCAGTTAAGCTTGAATTCATTCAGTAGATTATTTTGTTATGTAAGAAGCTCATATAACATAGGATTTGAAATAGGGTGAATAACTTTGACCTCTCTTCTTGTTTAAATGATACCTCCACTCTAGTTTGAGAGTGTTCATTACAAGAACCTTTTGGGAAACAAGACTTCTTTTTTCAGTCAAAAGATTCACCATAGTGGTGGGGATTAGGTGTCACCTAACCCATTATATACATCAAAAATAAGGATTACATGGAGGAGAATGTATACCTTATCCTCCAAGGCACAAATACAATGGTGTTAGCTATAACACAGTTCATTTGCTTCAAGAACACAGTCTGCACAATGACTGGATCTTTCCTTTCCATATAGACAAAAGAGTAGAGTGAGTACAAATCTATACAAGTTAACTGAGTACCACTAACAAGGCTCAGTGTATTAGTCATTAGTAAGCATATTCTTCCTGATCTTGAACCTGAAATTTGGTATTCCATCCTGCCCTTGCTTCAGTGAAGCTCTAGCTTGCGTTGGCAGAGAGAGATCACTGAAGACAATGTGCTCCCTGTCTGTAACACCCAAATGAGCCATTTGATCTGCAATGCCATTTCCTTCCCTGAAGATATGGACAAAAATAAAAGATCCTTTGTACATCAAGGACCAAATTTGATTGGGACGTAAGACCTCTTTAGTTTAACATGTTTTCCATGGATGCCCAAAATTCCATTAGCTAAACCATTAAATAACCATGGTTTGACCAAGCTTTACCACAAAATGATTAAAAGGGAGCAGTTCTTCTCCAACCTTCCGTTGTGTCAGCTCAACCCTTGGATCCAGTATGGCAAACCCCTTCCTGTTGGAGAAGGTTGCCAATACCAAGTTCTTCATTTTTTTTCCTCCATGTTTCATCTCAAAATAGCCTCTATAATGATTGATCTTAGCAGGAAGGCATTTTGATCTGTTTCCCCTTGAAATGGACAACATTGATTTAGGATTAGAAAGGGAGGTCATAGCTATTTTACGTCTAACGGGAGACTGATTCCCTCTGCTAAACCAGAGAGGGGTGATCTCAGCTGTGGATATTTGTAATATGGATGTTCAGAATGTTGAGTACTAGAAATCCAGAGTGTTGATGCTTGTCCTGTTAGAGACTTGGTTGCTTGTTGAAAGCTGGCTATACTTTCTTTTCAAAAAGTAGTTTGACAAGATTTTCTTTTCCTTTGTTTTGTTGCATTTTACCAGACTACATCAAGACGTCTCGCTGATAGGAAGGTGGAGAGATTTGAGAAAAACATTACCAAGCGAGGAGCTGTTCCTGAAACTACCGCAAAGAAGGGAAACCAGTATCCTGTTGGCCCTATATTGCTTGGATTCTTCGTCTTTGTTGTCATTGGCTCATGTAAAATCTTCGCACATCTTCTTGTCTCCTAATTTTTTCCACTTGATATCTGAGGCATTAAACTACAAGTATATCTAATCTATCTTTTATATTAAAAGACAAGTAACAAGAACATCAATATCTATATTCTCACCATTCTAGAATCCTAACAAGGTCTATGTGCATAAATATTTAACAATGTATGTCAGCTGCTAGCAATAGAGTAGGCAGGTTGGCCCTTATCTTTGAGAAAAACTTTTTGTGTTCATCTTTTAGAGGTTATTGTTGTTTTTTTTATCCCCTTATGCATACAATTCTTTCATGTTACGTGAGGTTGGTTGGCCTTTTTTCTTTTAAAAAGAACTTGTTATTCATGTAATTCTTTCATGTCACCTAGGTTCCCACATGCATATTTCTTTGCTTTTCTGTTGTGCTCTTTTTGGTTGAATTAATCCTTTTTTTCTCCGATTCCAGCTTTGTTCCAGATAATAAGGACAGCCACCAGCGGGGGTATGGCTTAAGCCTGCAAAGTTATACAAGTAGTGGTGATAATAGGCTACGCCTGCTTTTGTTATAGTGGTGTTGTTTTCCTCAAAGTTTAGCCCAATGTAGAAATTGAAGAGAAAATTGGGTAAAAGAGTCGTGTTTTAATTTATGAGACTCAAATATAAATTTTCTCCTGTCTCATGTGGTTATGTTTAATCTACGTTCTCCCCGTTTATCCTTACCCAGTTTGGAGTATCCCTTTTATTTCTAGTTGAAATAATTATAAATCCTTTATCCTGGAATATCTTTGTTACCAAATGGGAAAATATTTGGAACACACTGCGACTGCGGTGGTATTGTATCTCAATCTAACAGATGTTTCGAGTAAAAAGGGTATATTAGATGAATGACGCGTCTAACCGTGACCAACTAGCAATTTTTAGTTGCGTACAGCACTTTGTACATTCGGAGGGTTGGATTGCCAGCTATCAAATTGAGGAAGAAGCGCCCACACGTATAAAACTTTTGGAGAATTGGAATTGAAAATCCAATTATAATAATGTTCGTCAAGTTAAATGACTAGTGCAATAGTTCTGATTTCTCATTTTTTGTAGCACTAGAACAAGATGTAATCATTCACATGAAGTAAAACGCAGGATCCACAATGAATATAAACAGAAAGGCAGAAGTAAAATCATAAGACACATTCTCCATAATAGAACAAATTCTGAGAGGTTGCACTCCCTTTTAACGTTTACGGCTCGCTTAATGTTGTTATATGGTAAGTAGAGCATTGTAGATTAGTCTCCTCTGTAATCAAAAAGCTTAAAAACTAGTACATGTTTATACAAGAGAGAAAGTGATGGATAATAAATTCACATATCCTTTTCTTCTATATCAGCACAGAATTAATGACTGGAAAAGCTAGAACCACAGGTGCTGTGACAATAAATTTACTGGGCAACCCGAATCAAGCCACAGCTGCTAGACAGGGATGAAAAGCAGTCCCACATGCAATCCACTGTCTTTTTCTCCCACGTGGCAAGACGCAACCAGGGACCTTCATCCATTCTCTGGTTGAGAAATCATATGTAACTAGCCGGTTCATTTGCCTTGATCTTAGCGATAGCATGAGCAGACCTTTGTTACCTAAGCAAGTCATTCGAACGTGCTTTCCATAAAACTCCAAGCACCATATGTTTGGCATTCTGTCAACCTCCTTCCACAAAAGGGTCATCTTTTGCAGTTCCCATATGCACACGCAAGTGGCTGCATTCTTTGTCAGCAGACCCACAAGCATTATGCGCCCCCCACATTCTGCTAGTGTATGATCACTCAGATGTAGCGGGGCAGGGATAATGAACTGTTTCCAAACCCCAGTAACCATGTCATAGGACACAATCCCGTCAGGGTCCGACCGCATGAAATAAAGTTTATTATTGATGGAGACTGTTTGCGACTTGAAGTTGAGTGCCAGAGGGAGCTTAATATTCGAGGACATGGTTCCTGGACGCGCCCAAGAGTTATTTCTGGAGTCGTAAACTTCAAACTCACCATCGCAACCAACCCAAAGGATATTGTATTCCCCACCGGCTGATTTCCTACGTGATGTCATACCTACTGCCACACGAGACCACACCTTAACAGATCTGGCTGGTAACTCTTTGAAGGACCTAGTAAGAGGGTTGCATACATAGAAGCTCCTATGTCCAATATCAAGGAAACAGACAAGACCTCCTGCTGAAGCAACTGGCAAGACTATCAACTTGGTTGGCAATGCAGGAATAGTAGGATGATGCCATTTCTTCAATGTTGGGTCATACATGGCTCCAGTATTCACGTTTTCATGAGTAATGGTGTAGAACCATGGTTGTGGTTGAGGAACTTGGGCACACTGTTCAGAAAAACTTTGGGACGTCAGCATTGAGTTCCATTTGCGGCAAACTAATCTGAAGTGGAAAAAAGTGGCAATTGGTAGTCTTGCAATAACAGCTTCAAATAGGTCTTCAGGAAATTCTTTCCAAATTTGCTGATCCATACTCTCAATGGAGCATGATCCAGTCAGTTTTCCCCGATTTCTCTCCTTCCGGGCTTTCTTTCTTGGTGGAGGCTTTCCAGGTTCCACCATCTTGAGATTTTCAGTTTTTCCGGCAGTCGTGATGATATTGTAGCAACTGTTTTTGGGAGAATTGTCATCAAGATTGAGAAAATAACATCTGCACATATGCAAAACTAGTTAATTTATATATTTTCTGCCAAACTAAAAAGTATCAAAAATTGCATTATGCAATGAATCAATATCTCTATGAGAAACTGAAAAAGGACTGAACACCCCTGCAAGTTAACCCTTAAAGGTAATTTAAAAATTGAGGATAACCATGGATTTAAATACTAGTTTTACCATTATTCATTCATGAAGCACATTAGAAAAGATAATTGAATTGGGTGGGTGATCCTCCTGGTGAACAGACCATAGCCAAACTGATACAAATGAACAAATAAAGTATGAACACTTGAGGGAATCATGTCAAAGAACTTGGCAAAATGACCTGTGACTGGTGTTGAGACACTGGATCAGCTCTATCTAAATACTCAGGTAATTGAGAAGATTCCAGATTAGGTAAATATAGGTCCTGCACCTAAATCAACCTTTGCAAAGCTAGCGAGAAAGTTCAATTTTGCAAAATTGCTTAACTTAAGATAACCATCAAGTCTAAGAGAACATTGACCACGGAGAATTTTCTAATGTTCCAGATTTTCCAAAAAATATTGATCTGTTTTTCTCATGTTTCACTTTTACGGTCAGTTTGACTGATACTCAACTTAATGCGTAGTCTTCATTTTAGCCAGACCTGTGTAACCAATATCGTCAACTTTAGTTGTTAAAGAGAGGAATATCCCAAAAAATCTTTTACACTGGGAGTAAGAGTTAGCAGACCTAGTAACTTGGAAATATCCAGAAATAAGCCTACTACTAAAAGCCTAAGTTGTTCAGACTCTTCACTTTTAGTGTCGCACCCTTGTCGACACAATGTGGATGTGCGTGGACATGGGATCCGTACCGGATTTGGTCAATCGATTTTGGGTATTTTAAATCTAAATGAAAACTAAGGTAGAATTGAAGAAAACTGAACACCTTGTATATAGAAATTTATATGTTAGTCCTTTTCTTTTATCTTCGTCTGAAATTTTTCTCTTGATTAATATTTTCTCCTCGAGATACCTTGTAAGTTTTCCATATAATGTCTCATAACGTAGACATATGTCTCTATTTTTAGATATTTAAATTATTTTTAGACATATCTCCACACCCATATCACTGCCTGAATCCGTACCCCCAAATCTTAAAAGTTAGATCATGAAGAATTCGACTTCTAGATCCGCACCTGAATCTGAACAACTTAGCCAAAAGAAGCATTTCCCTAACTATTCTATGTAAGTGGGACAAAACTGCTAGTCTTAACATGTGATTGTTCTACCTAATTCACTCACCAAAGCACAAAGTAGCTAACAGAGATGTATATGCAAAAACTATGCACCTTCAAAATACTTCTGGTTATTCTAGACCATACCAATGATGTTTACTTAAAGGAGAACAAAAAGTGTTCAAATGCAGAAAATTCAGTCACAAAGATGCCAGAAACCTGCACCCAAAGGTGTGTGTGAAAACCATGAGATGTCAGGGTTTAAATCCTAATAGATACAAAGATACTAGGTGATTCTTCCTGTCTACCTAAGCTTTGGTGGGAAGAGTTATCTGGTACTTGTACTTGTGGGAGGAAGAAAGTACCTAATGGAATAGCTGAGGTGCACCTACACTAGACTGGACATCACTTTTACAAATAATAATAAAAATAAAGAGAGAGAGAGATGCTAGAAACCTTAATTATAGTGTCGCCACAAAGCAGGTGACTATCTACAAGTATCAGCCAGATATAAGCTCCAATAGTTTTAAGAGGTTGAAGTTTCTTTTAACAGATTCTACTTTCAGTTAACAAGTTTTCAAATTTAATCCTACCCATTCTCACCATTGTATTGAGTAGAACTTTGGCTCCATGTGTTTATGTTTGGGAAAAAAAAGTAAGAGGACAAAGAAGAATGTTTCGACTTCCATGTATTCCCATAACTACAATGAGAATGCAACAACAACATCATATGCAGTGAAATCTCACACAGTAGGGTTGGGAGAGGGTAGTGTAGAGAGGTTATTTCCAAAAAAAAAAAACCGGCTTAGGTAACACATACCAAAGAACATACAGAAGAAAAGAGATATAAATTAAAAGAAAAAATAACAATAAAATAATGCGATAACCAAAACATAACCGGTAGCAACATAAATCACAAGACAGGGAAGTATGCAAAACTACTAACACTAGAGAAACCTGCATGGAGCGCCAAACAACTACCAAGCCTAGCCTGTAGAAGAGTGAGATAACACTCAACTATCTACTAACATTCGACCCTAATCCACAACCTCCAAATCCTCCTAAGGTCATGTCCTCGATGAGTTGAAGATGCATCATATCCTATCTAATCACCTCTCTCTAATACTTTTTCGGCCTACGTTTACCCCTCCTGGAACCTACCATTATCAATCTTCTCACACCTCCTCACTGGGTCCTCTTCATTTCTCCTTTTTATATGTCCGTATCATCTCAGTCTCGCTTCCCTCGTTTATCCACTATGGAGGTCACTCCTACTTTGTCCTGAATATCTATATTTCTGATCTTATCCCTCCTGGTATGCCCACACATCCACTTCAGCATCCTCATTTTCTGGACATGAGAGTTCTTAACTGGCCAAAACTCTGCCGTATACAACATAGACGGCCTAACCACCACTCTGTAGAACGTACTTTTAAGTTTGATCAGTACCTTCTTGTCGCATAGGACTTCGGATATGAGCTTCAGTTTTGTCCATCCTGCATCTATACGATGAGTAACATCATCATCGATCTTCCCGTTTCTTTGGATTAAAGACCCCATAAACTTGAAACTTTCTTTCCTGGGGATGGCTTGTGTAGCAAGCCTCACTTCCACCACAGGCTCATGCATTACATCATTGAACTTACACTCCAAATATTAACTCTTGGTCTTATCCAACCTGAATTATTTAAATTCCAATATTTGTCTTCAAACCTCTAGCCTAACATTAATTCCACTACAAATCTTGTCAATCAGTACTATGTCATCTGCAAATAACATACACTATTGTACTTCCCCCCTTGGATATGACGCATCAATCCATCCATAACCGGGGCAAATAGACACAGACTTAGGGCTGATCCCTAGTGCAATTTCATCACGACTGAAAAGTGTTCTGAGTCTCCTCCCATTGTACCTGGGTCCAGCCTCTATCATACATGTCTTTAATTGCCCTAATGTATGCCATCGATACATCTCTAGCCTCCAAGCATCTCTACAGGACCTCCCTTGAGACTGTCATACGCCTTTTCTAGGTCAATGAACATCATACGTAAGTTCCTCTTCCTCTCCCTATATAGCTCCACCAGTCTCCTCACAAGATGGATGGCTTCTGTAGTGGAATGCCCCAACATAAAACCGAACTGGTTCTCGGAAATAGACACCCTCTCCTGACCCTCATCTCCATTATACTCTTCCATATTTTCATAGTGTGACTTGAAAGCTAAATCCCCTATAGTTGTTGCAGTTTTGAGTATCTCCCTTGTTCTTATACAATGAAATCATCGTACTCCACCTCCATTCTTCAAGCATCTCTGACATCCTAAATATGACATTAAACAACTTAGTCAGCCACTCTAAACCCGCCACACATGCATTCTTCCAAAATTCCATCGGGATCTTGTTTGGCCTGATTGTCTTTTCCCTGCTCATCCTATGAATAATATCCTTAACCTCCTCACTTTTATACATCTATATAATACCCAAATCCTGATGACTCTCAGCGTATTCTAATTCACCCAGCACAATGACCCTATCTCCATCCTCGTCTAAGAGTTTATGGAAGTATGTCTGTGATTTCCGTCTATATGACAGCCTCTTCGACCAAAATGTGGCCTTCCTCATCTTTAATGCATTTTACTTGGTCCAGGTCTCGAGCCTTCCTCCCTCTCACCTTGACTAGCCTATATAACTTCTTACCCCACCTTTGTCATCTAGTTATGCATATAATCGTTCAAAAGTTGTCGTTTTAGCTGTCATCACCGATAACTTCATCTTCTTTCACACCACCTTATACCTATCCATATTTGTCCACTTCTCCTCATCTTGGCTCTCCACCAACTTCGTATATGCCACCTTCTTTGCTTCACCTTCCTTTATACTTCGTCATTCCAACACCAATCCCCTTAATAGCCTCCACAGTTAACCCCAACACAACCAACACCTCTCACACTTCTTCCAAGCCCCCTGGCCACCAACTTCTCCCTCATCTCCTAAGCTTTGGCGGTAGTCAAGTGCCCCCATTTGATCCGTGACTGACTCCATACCGATCCTCTCTTCTTCTTCCTCTTAATCTCTAAACCCATTACCAATAGCTTATGTTGGATTGTAAAATTCTCACTTGAAATAACCTTGTAGTCTCTGCAAAGCCCTTTATCACCCTTTCAAAGGAGTAAGTAATCTATCTGAGTGTTGGCCAACGAACTATGGAACGCCACCAAGTGCTCCTCCTTCAGGAAGCTCGAGTTAACTACCACCAACTCAAAAGCTTTTGCAAAATCCAAAAGCACGACACCTCCTTCATTACTATCCCCAAACCAAAACATCCATATACATCATCATAACCTCTCGAAGCAACCCCAAAGTGACCTTGAAATCACCTCCTATGAATAGCTTCTCAGTGCAGGGGATACCCCTCACCACCTCATCTAAATCTTCCTAAAAGTGCTTGTTGGTCTCCTCATCCAAGCCTGCTTACACTCTAAAAACAGTAATAATGTTTAAAGAAGGCCCTCTCAAAAACTAACTTAATTGTCATCATTTTATCATTGACCCTCCTAACCTCTACCACTTGCTCCCTAAGGTCTCTATTTACTAGAAAGCCTACTCCATTCCTATTCCTCAAACCTCCAGTACCACAATTTAAACACGTCCACATCCCGAGCCTTAGTTCCTACCCATTTGATCTCATGGACACAAGCTATATTAATCTTTCTTTTCTTAAGAATCTTCACTAATTCTATGGACTTCTCAGTTAGAGTCTCTATGTTCCAAGACTCTACTCTCAACCTAACAGCACCCTTAACACCCTACCCCTAGCCGCAATAGTTTGTAATGAGAATGCAACAACATAAAAGGATAGAACCATAAAGGACTTCAAAATGGAGGAAAAATAAGTTGTTAAAAGCATCTTTTGATAATTCCAACATATCAGGGTACTTTTGTTTGAGATATGGTCTTTAACAGAGTTCGGAGCCAAAAGGGCTACAAACTAAATGGAAAGTTCCAAATAGGCCAATTGGTTTGGTGTTTTATCAAAGGGGACAAATCATTCACAAAGGAACGATTTGCTCAACCTAGCCAAATGGCTTTTTGGTTATTTTATTTAAAAAAAAATTAACTCGTAAGGTAAACGAGGACTTCAATTTTTTATTTTCTTTTAACTCATTCAATATCGAACGAGTTGTGCATGAAATTTTCTTTTATTTTTTCAGGCATGGGTTGGAGCTCGATGGGTAATTAACGAGCTAAAATAAGAAAGAAAAATTTAAGTCATTCAAAGTTGAACAAGTTGTTCATATTCATTCTTTATTAAATAATTTTGATTGTGTAAAAAAAACAACTAATGGTCCTAATTTCCAATCTTGTAATTTTTCCTTTTATATAATCTTCTATTTATGATATACTAATTGCTAAATAACTTAACTTTAGGGTATGTTTGGTACGGTGGAAAATATTTTTTCTTTTCCTTAAATTAGAAAAATGACTTACCTAATTGAAGTAGGAAAAACAAGTTCCACAAGTGGCATTCTCATTGATTTTGTCCTCTTTTCTCCAATACACCTCATCTTCACCCCCTATCAATCTCGAGTTGTGGTCTCAATCCGGGGTCCTAATATAATTGACATAGTAATATAATCTAATAATATTGACATACTAATATAATTCATAAAAGGCAAAGAGACCAATTTTGCCGAAAGAAAAGCCAAAAAATAAAAGATTCGGTACCCAATTTAGGACTCGAGATCCAGGACCCGGGACTGAGACCCGAGCCCAAGAATGATAGGGGTAGAGATGAGGTGTGTTGGAGACTAGAAAAGACAAAATCAATGTAGAATGTCACTTGTGGAACTTGTTTTTCCTACTTCAATTAGGTAAGTCTTTTTTCTCATTTTTAAGAAAGAGAAAATATTTTCCAAAAATTTTAATCAACAGAACATGAAAAAATTGTAAAATATTTTCCACCGTACCAAACACACACTAAAGTGAAAATATATGTAACTTAAGTTATTTAGCAATCAGTACATCATAAATAGAGATTATTTAAAAGGAAAAATTACAAGATTGAGAATTGGGACCATTAATTGGTTTTTTACACAAGGTCTTAAAATTATTTAATGAAGACAGAATATGAAGAACTTGATGAACTTTGAACAACTTAAATTATTTTTATTATTTTACCTTGTTAATCATTCAACAAGTTCCAACAC
Source organism: Datura stramonium (assembly GCA_018107945.1). Lineage (NCBI taxonomy): Eukaryota > Viridiplantae > Streptophyta > Magnoliopsida > Solanales > Solanaceae > Datura > Datura stramonium. The sequence goes on along the minus strand of JACEIK010000216.1, from coordinate 248,300 downwards.
ATGCCAAAAAAAGAAAAAAAGTTCATGCACAACTCATTCGATATAGAACGAGTTAAAAAAATAAAAACAAATTGAAGACCTCGTTTACCTTTAAACGAGTTAATTTTTGTTTTAATAAAAGAACCAAACGGTTGTTTGATTAAGTTGAACGAATCGTTCCTTTGTGAATGATTTGTCCCCTTTCTTAAAACACCAAACCAATTGGCCTATTTGGAATTTTCCATTTAGTTTGTTGCCCTTTTGGCTCCACGTCATAAACAAGCAAAATCCAGCATGTAAGTAGGAAAATCTCAGACACATTACATCATTTAAAACAAAAAGAAAATAAATAGATCCATATAGTGTTCTACAAATGAAAGGATTTAGACAAACAAACAAAAAAGTTTTAGTAATCATAATCTTAAAAAAGCACAAAATCCTGACAGGGAAACTAGTATCTCATTCTGATGTTAGCAGCGCTAGAAGGTGTTAAATTTTATTTTGTTCTCCAAATGATAGAATCTAAGACAGTAGACAATATTTGTTTTTGGCTAAATTGCAGACTCTTTCTTGGCAAGTTATTTGAAACTCATAAAAGGAGTCATGGAGCTTGTCGTGTTGCAAAACAAAGAGCATGGGGTTTGCACAGTTCAAAAACACTACATGACAATACAAATGTTCTTTCTCTGGTGGGAATGTCAAAATAATCCCTAAAGGACACTTGAACCAAGTTCCTTTGCTAATCTATATTATTTCCAACTGCCTGCACTTGAGATACCAACTAGCTTTGTCTAAGAGACCATCGCTTCACCCAGTGGCTACCTATCCACCAGCTGTTTCAATACGAAACGTCAAGTCTTGGATTTCTTTGAGTCCTTCTCAAAAATTCAGAAATCAATCCTGGAAGAATGTCATTGAGTATTTATCCGATACCATATAGCACACAACATTACAAATGAAGCAACATGTGAATCATTAAACAATTAGAGAAACTACTGTACCATTTTAGATTGGGAACAAGTTTTGACATGATCATTCTACAAACAAGAAAATATTAAGTAGAGTTAAATCTCTAGCATTTGGAATGATCCTAAAGTTGCACCTCACCAGAATGAAAAATTATCCTGATAAGTGAATGCATTCACTGCACCTATAGACTTGAGTATCATGGTTGCAGGTGATCAGAGTATATTAGGCCTTAGAATTTAAACAGGTGATCAGAGTATATTAGGCCTTAGAATTTAAACAAGAAGTCAAGAACTATCACCTTTTTTTAATGAAGTAACTGTTTCATTAGAGGCATCAAGAAGATGCAAGTTAGTTACAAAAGTACAAGCAAAAGTAGTTAGGTCTGCTAGCTCATTGACTAGCGAAATGCAAGACCAAGCTTCAAGACCTAAAGTTGACAAATTTGACAGTTAGTGCTTAGAAACACGTATAAAGAGCAACTTGATCATCTAAAAACTACTGAACATGAAAACACCACACTAGAAAAACAATATAATTCCCCAAAGTTCCAACTTGATCAACAAAGAGAATGCAACACACCCACAACGAAAAATAGAAATAGATCAAAGATACCCGAACTCTCAGAAAAATTATAAAGTTAAAACCTATACACCAAAAAGATCAAAAAAGTGAGGACTAAGCACATTTCACAAAGTGGGAATTTCATATGAAACACCATTAATCACACAGATCGAACAAAACACACAAAAAACCAAAAATAAGGGGAAAACCCATATGGGGTAGACAAGAAAAGAAAGAGAAAAATCAAACCTTGGGAGGTGTAAAAGTGGTGGTGTTTGAAGATGAAAAGATATGTTAGGAGCAACAGTAACAAGTGTTGAAGAAGAAGAAGAAGAAGAAGCACCGTGGAGTTGTAATAGTTCTTGAACTTGTCCAATGAGTTGCCTCAGCATGGCCAACACTTCCATGCCCTTCAGGGTCAGGCCCTATTACCCCCAACCCCCACCAGCCCTCTTCTGCCTTCTCTCTGTATCTATAT
>JACEIK010000216.1:209412-221354 GCA_018107945.1 Datura stramonium | reverse complement strand
ATTCCACTTACCTTAGTCCGGTAGCACGACGGTTTGTCGGCCGAATTTTGCGAAACTAAATCCGTAGGAATGCTCCCTGCTGCTAAATACCTCGGTATCTGAGGTTAATTTGGATTTGAACTACGTTTGACAGCATAATCGAGCGATAATTTAATCTCCCCTTCGTACTCTCTCTGTTTCTCTAGTGAGCTACTGGAAATTTCTAATAATTAAACAATTAAACCGAAGTGGGGGCTTTATATACTTGGGCCTGGACAGGCCCAACGTGTCACAGAGTTAACGCGGAGGCTTCACCTCTGTGACACGCTGCCATCGCGGAGGGGCTCTACCCCGGCTCCTTCCGCGATGGTTCGACAGGTTTCTCGTCCGATCTTTTCCTGGGCCTTTTTCTAGCATGTATGACTTTCAAATATTCTTAACCAACATGCGAATAGGCTATCTATGTGTCGGGAATTTACGGGGTGTATCAATAGGACTCTGAAAAACTAGACCAAGTCGAAGGGGGTACGTCTATGCCTCGGTACCTTTCACCACTATATCTCTTAGTTGAAATACTGCCAACTCGACTGTCTCCGCGGGCGTAGCATGCATTACCCTAAATATTTCCTATAACTGGTCCAGAAATTCTTGAGGATACTCCCCGTGGTCTGTCCCTGTGAATTGTGGAGGACTCAAAGCAAGAAACTCTCAGACCCTCGAACTTCTAGGTCCTCCAGTAGATTTAGCAACAACCGGTACCATGGGCTGGAGCTAGGCGTCCATCATCTGAGCCAGCATATAAACAACACTCTTAACCTCCTGATCCGATGGTATAGGTATAGGGATTGCTGGGGATTGTGCTGACATATCTTCTGCCCTGGGGGGCTCCTGGCGTGGCGGAGAATGCTGGGGAGACCGGGATGAAGTCTCCCTAACTCCCTCAGATCGGGCCAGCTCTGATTGGGGCACCTTGCTAATTCCCTCTCCTGCCGCGATATCTAGCTCTCGACCAGTCGTGCGTTGGACATTTCCTCTATAAATAAGCAGAATAACATAAGTTTAGGGATTCACCCTATATGATATAGCTCTATAGCACGATTGGAGAAGAAAGTAGGGTAACCACGCTATCATGCCTCGTAGCCTCCTGCCTATAGAATGTGGTGCACAACACATCCATAGACAAGACTCTACTAGACACGACTTGCAGACTTTCTAGGATACGACGTTGCTCTGATACCAAGTTTGTCACACCCCACCTTGGGAGGCATAACTGGCACCTAATGCCACACTAGGACCTGGGCTGACCTGGCTGGGCCTATGCACCTTTGGTGTCTACCAGCAAATTAAATCAAGAAAACAAACTGCTATATCTCGGCTATAAATATAGCCTTGGCCCAACAAGGATACACAACACCTGTAAAGGAAAATAAGCTAACCCAGCAACATAACAATAAAGGGATCCTATGCGCGCCGACAAGACCACCATGATATCTAATTATAACAGAATGAAAACAGGCGATCATATTCACACTAAAGCCGACAAGGCTGCTAACTAACTAGCTAAAATAGGCCCCAAATGGCCAACACGCCAAGTATAACACACATAGGCCCCACACAGCCAACAAAAACCAAAAACTGAGAATCTGTAGCCTATAAGCCTCTAAGAGTGGAATAATGGTAGGGACAGGGCCCCGACCTACCCAAAAGCTGTACAACAAAAGAGCGAACCTTTCTAACTATCAACTTTAGAGAAAAGGAGCTGACTGCACTGCTAACTCCAGCTGATAGCTAGGAAGGTCCTTAACCACGTCTAACCACACCTGCAGGAAAGTATGCAGCGCCCCAAAGATGGATGTCAGTACAACATGTACTGAATGTGTAGTAATGAAAATAACTGAATAGAACTAATAAAGGAACTGAAAGTAAACAATAGAAAGGATAAGAGTTATAACCTAAATATCCTCACAACCTGAAATATAGGCAACAAGTAAGTAATACAAATAAGAACCTTACCTAGCCCCAGAAGCCTGGAAGGTACAATCAGCACAGAATAACCTACCTGGGCCCCCATAAGCCCTGACAAGTACACTTCAATCTATATACCTCTAGCATGGTCAATATGAGTCAACAGGTAACTATAGCAAACTTACCTGGCCTCTAGGTCTACAACTAAGCCTACTGGGCTCCTGTAGCTGTGTCTGAGCCTTTTGGGCTCTTGTAACTGCACCCTGGCACACAAGGCTCGACGGAGGGTCAGTGAAGCTGATGCGACATAAAAGTAGAAGCCCATTCGTGGATGGACTGTAATATGGCCTTATCAACCTAAATATTGTCCTTTCAGAGAAAATATATCTCTTCTGAGTGATCTATAGCTCCGTAGGTGATGACACAGCTAATAACCCTAAGGCTGGTCGACAGAAGGCTATATAGGGTGGGGTCAGTCCTAAGTGAAATAGTAAATGTTAATCTCGAACTAACAATAGCAGCTAATCACAACATACATGCTTATGGATTTCTTACAAGGACATAGGTTGTATTACTATACAACAGGAATAGCTTGCCGAAGGAATTAGCCTTAACATACCTCGAATGCTGATTCTCGTTTAACCGATTAGTTCCAACAGGTAGCTGGCAATTCCACCCAATTGCAGCTTCTACACTGAGAGAATAAGGCTATTTTTAATACTATAACTCGGCAAACAATGATATATTTCAATAATATTAACTATAATTTAACTCCGTTTAATTCAGCCAAAAACTCACAATTTTCTGAAAGCACAGAAGGTAGAAATGCTTACCTATCACTTGTAGTCGCGTAGAAGCCAATTAGAAGTGATTTTGACTACTTTTACTCGGCAGGGTTCCGGTACTCCGAGCAAATTTTCAAGAAATAACTCCATAGGGATGTTCCTCGTAGGCCTAGAATTCGATTTTCAAGATGAATTTGCGTTTGAACGGAGTTTAGCTGTGTAATTTGATGGAAAACAGAAGAAACCCACATTACTCTCTCTTCTTCAGCTGAGGGAAATATCAAGAATGACTTAATTTTGATCAAGAAGGGACTTATATATAAGTGAGATGGTGACAGGGGGGCCACGGCGCACCACCCATCTCGCCAGGCGGGAGGTGCAGCCAGTGCGCCTGGCCTCCTGCTTGCCTGATGTCGTGTTTGTATACTCAACTCCCGGGCCTATCTCACATTCGTCGTATTCCAAATCTATCAACATACGCACGCGTCCATTCAATGATAGAAACTTACAGGGTGTAACAATTTATAAATTAAAGTTTTTGAAGTAATTTATACTTGTTTGTTGCTTCTCAATTTAGTGGTCTCTAAAATCAAATTTGTTGATTTTTCAAAAATGAATTTGAGATGATCTATTTTACTTTTGACATCGAATAATATAATGTAGATGAAGCTGTTAATTAATTTTACATTAGAGATATTAGATGTACTTTCAAGATAGAATTGCTTTTATATATAGGTTAAAATTTTGGTAATCTTTTTTACAAGGGAGATTCTCGCAAAATGTTTAAAAATTTGAAGTGTTAGTAAAATTGGAGGTGGTGCGTCATGAAGATTGTGATTTGTGTTTTTTTATTAGTGTGGAAAGTGGAATGGTTTACAAATTAGAGTTTTTGAAGTAACTTTTATTTATTTGTTGCTTCTCAATTTAGTGGTCTCTAAAAACAAATTTCTTATTTTTCCAAAAATGAACTTGGGGTGATCTGTTTCACTTTTGACATCAATGAATGTTGTGTAGATGAAGCTGTTAATTAATTTTATAGTAGAATGTTAGATATGATATTAAGATAGAATTATTTTTGTAAACAGATTAAAAATTTGGTAGTCTCATTCTGTAATACCCCGAAAGCCCTAAGATCAGATCCGAGGGTTGAAACGGAGAAAATAGGATTTTCAGCACCATGTCACAGGATGAGTCATCAAGTGACCTGTGAGGTGCACCACGAGTCGTTAAGTGACTCGTGGGGAGGAGGATGAGTTCCATTGAAATTTTGGTTTGAGGGTTGACCGCGGGTGAAGCCACGAGTCATGGTCAACCCTACGAGTCGTTAGGTTAGCCGTGGTTAAGGGATTGTCTTGGATTTGAAAAGTTGGCAGTGTTCTTAACGACTAGCCACCACGATTCATTGGGTACACCATGAGTCGTGGTGTCCAAAGATGATGAGCTTTTAGTGCTGGCAACGAGAGATGACCATGAGTCGTGGTTAGTGGTGATGAGTCGTCCAGTCCCTCATTGGGACTGGCAGTGTGATTTTTCCTATGAAATTCAAAGGGCTTTTCTGTAATTTTCTAAACTCCTAGGCTCTAAACTATGTCGTTTTGGTCACGTTTTGAAGTGAATTAAATAGATAATCGACCAAATCCCTCTCACTTTCACTCATCTCTTGATCTCTAGAGAGAAGAACCTTTAGACAGACTCCTCAGAGCAAAGCTAGGGCATTCGACTTTTCTTCTCAAATTCTCAAGAGTTTTCTCTGGAATTTCTACATCAGGTATGTGGGAATTTAGCAAGGGAATTGTCCTTCCCTTGTGCCCCAAAACCCATCTAGACTTTCTTATCAGTTCTAACCCTGAGGTTCCGAAATTGAATAATTTTTCAGTTAGATTCCGATGTAATTCATGTGGGAATGTTGTTCATATTGTTAGCTGCTATATTTCCATTACTTAGAGATCATGTTGGTACTTGCTTCCTGTAAAGGGGTTTTAGCCCTAACTCTTGAGTACAGTAATTAGAGTCTTGCATAATTGATTAGTTACTCATGTTGCTTGATTCTATAAGTGTTGGATTTCCCATATTATTAATATTAGTTGAATTCTCAGTCAGTTGCATGCTAGCTCAGTTCAATCATGATGTTAATATATTCAGAGTCTTTCAGTAATGTCAGCTGATCAGTTTGACTATAGTCAGATCTTGAGGTGTCAGTAATGCCTCCCAGTTATCAGATAACAATTATCAATTATCAGTTAGTTCTTTAGACGGTTACAACGCTTCCAGATAAGCAACTCTAACCAGTCTTAGAACCACTAGCTTCAGCTTCAGTTTGTTCTTTAGACAGTTATGATGCTTCCAGATAAGCATCTCTGGCCAGTCTTAAAACACCAGTTACAGGATCCGATCCGATAAGACTCTCAGGGTACTTTCAGATAAGTATCCCTGACTTAGTCTTGGGCCCCAATTTTGAGTTATCAACTTAGTAGTCAGATTAGGACTATCCAGTGGGAGTAGTTTCCCAAATTCCCAGAACTACGTTGCCACCGTAGGTTATTTTATTGGCCCAATGGCCCCAGATTTGTGATCACCCAGTTCATGCCTTTATACCCTGGCAAGGTATATTAGGTCCTATTGATGGGGCGTATACATCAAACTCCACGTTTAGCTCACGTAGTTATATGTCGGTTATAGATTCTCCCACTAGTCAGTATAGTCTCAATTCAGTTTAGTTTCAATTTAGCCCAATTCAGTATCTCAGATCTAGGACATGTTTATGACTATCAACCAGGGTCATTATTGACCATATCACTTATTTTTTTAGTTGTATCAGTTTTCAACATTTTATTTGGTCATTTCATGTCATTCCGGTTCAATTATTTTTCTTTCACGCTTATATCTCTCACTTACTTAGTACATTCAAAGTACTGATGCATACCTTCCATGCTGTATCGTATCATGATACAGGTACAGGTTCACAGTCCCAACATTGTCAGTAGTTTCCTCCGGACGATATCAGCAGTTGCATTTGGTGAGTTCTCATTTTTTAAGGATGATATTTATTGTTAGCTAGTTCTTTTAATCAGACTTTAGAGTTAGCTGGGGGCTTGTCCCAACAACTCATCTTTTAGTAGTTGGCTTTCAGAAATAGACTTAGATATTCAATATTATTTTTCAGATGTATGGACTTTGTCAAATAAGTTTTTCTTAAATGATCTTATTTATTTAAAGCTTCTGCTTTTGTTTACTCAGTTTACCAGTGTTATGATAGACCATGGGTTGACTTGGGGTTACTTGTGACTCCAAGTATCGTGTATCGCCAAGGGTATAGACTCGGGTCGTGACATATTCATAGGGAAGATTCTCGCAAGATTTTTAAGAATTTTGAAGAGTTAGTAAAATTTGGTAACATTTTGAGTCTGACCAATTTCACAATATATTAGATTTAGAAGTTCTACTTTTTTTACATTAGATTTCATCTTTTGAGATTCACTCATTTTATTATTTCAGGTCATATAATATGATGTTCGAATAGAACATGGAAGATTTCAATACTATGAAAAGTTGCAGATTTGTTTGAAGGCTATGCATATAGAAATTTGTTACCATGTGTATTCGATAGGAATAGTTACAATGACATTATATATTTAGTTTAAATGCATAATATTATCTTTTAATTTGCTGATTGCATTAGTATTAAGAATTAGTACTTGCTTTTGTTTATCTTGAGTTAATAAAATATATTATATTTTTATGAATTATAATAGTGTGTTTTATTATCGATTACTATTATAATTATCGATACAGCCATTTCAGAAATGTGTTTAGCGAGCAGTATAATTGTTGTTATACAATAGCCGTTAATGTATGTAACTTTTATTCACAATTTATTTAAATTTAGTGGCAATAAAAATAGACACCAAAAGTGTTTGCGGAGCTATTTTGGATTGTGTTTAGTGTCCATTATAATTGACGCTAACAATAGCCGTTAACGTAGGTAAGTTTTAGTGACGATTTAATTGAATTTTGTAGCAATAAAAATAGATAGTATAGTGTCATGCAACCATCTCAGGAATAGATTTAGCGGCCATTATAATTGCCACTATTTGATACCATTAAACATGTCCTTTTCGCGGTAATTTAATTTGACATTAAAAAGTGGAGTAGGTCATTTTGGAGATGGATTTAGCGACTATTATAATTGCTGCTACACAGTTTCCATTAAAGAATATGACCTTTAGCGGCAATGAAACCACATTTACCAACACTTTCTTGTATGGTCGCTAAAGCCTTTAGCGATCCCATGTACAGCGACAAAAGAGTAATCGCCGGTATATGTTATAGCAGTAATTATTATTACGACTAAAGGCATTATTAATTGTTGCTAAAGGACCTTTTTGTAGTGGTTTAGGCTCCCGGAATCCTTGTTAGATAAAGTGGTTCCGACTAGTCTTAGGACATCAGCTTCAGATTTATTAGTTTACATGTATCTTTATGTTCAGTTGGGAGTAGTACTTCGCACCGAGTAAGACAGAGTTCCAGCGTACTCAGGTCTTAGAACTACGTGCCACCGTAGGATAAAGGATCCTCGATACTAAAGAATGTTTCCCTTAGCCCGAGAATATGGGATCCTAACTATTGGAGAGCGTCTCCCTTGCCTCAATGAGCACATGCAGGGGTCGTCATTATTGGAGACTGCCTCCCTAATTCATGAGTGATATCATGCCAGTCATAATTCTTACTCTTAGTAAGATAAGAACACCCTTCCAACCGGGGTCACAGGTTGGGCTCATGAGGCTCACATTGGAGTTTGTCGGTTAATAAGCTCTCCCACAATATAGTTCAGTTTCGGTTTTAGTGTAGTTATTTCAGTTACAGTTTTCAGTTTATGATTTCAGATTCAGTCTTTAGTACATGTACATGACCTTAAAACTAGATTTACTTGCATTTCATTAAATGTTTTCAAACTAGTATCCCATGTCAGTATTCATGCATCTTAGAAAGAGTATTGTACTTTACCTCAGCTTATGCATTCAGCCATGTTATGTACAGTCTTCCTCAGATTCATAGTATGTTCTTGTTTCTAGTTACGTTTCACATATACTCAATACATTTCAAGTACCGACCATATACTTTATGTGCTATATCATTTTATGATATAGATCCATGTTGTCAGACTCAGCCCTGCGGTTAGTTACGTTCCGGAGTCTATTAGCTGACAGTGGTGAGTCCTCATCCTCTGAGGACAGGAGTTATGTTTCCTATATTTTAGTATATTTTAAGTCTCAGATTTTGGAGTTAGCTGAGAACTTGTTTCAGCATCTCATCAAACTAGTAGAGGCAGACAATGTACTGTTAATTTCAGCTGATGACTCAGTGTTGTCATCAGATTTATTGTATCCTTTCCTTTTTATTTGATAAATATCAGTAAGCTTCTTCTCAAATATGTTATATTAGTTGTTGTTATGTTAGAATAATACTATTCCATGGATTATCTTGGAGCCATTCATGATTCTAAGTCTCGTATTCGTCCGGGGTATATACTTGGGTCGTGAAACACAAGGAACCCTAAGCTAACCCATGGCATGGCATAACACTAATATGATATGATCTACAGATGAATTGAGCAGAAGCAAACTGAGTTTATAAACAAGTTTTTGAGTTACGAAATAGTCTGAACTTAAAATAAAGAAATAAATAAATATTGAGTTTGACATCAAAATATAAAGCTAAAAATTCTAATTGTCTATCTGAAAGACTTTAATAATTGATGAATTACTGGGACAAGTCTCCAGGTAACCGTAAAAGTATGAAACTAAAATAATAACAAAGAAAACTGAACCAAACATAACTCCGGCCCTCAAACAATGAGGACTCACCACTGACAGCTGCTAATGGGCACCAGATCAAAGCTAACTATGATGCTGCGCCTGAGTACCTAAACCTATACCATAATAGGATATAGTGTAAGAAAACATATGCGGTCAGTACTTCGAACGTACTGAGCATGTGTGATAAGCAACTGGCTAAATGGAATAAATTGATAAACTGAAATGCAGTACTTAATGCATAAACTGAACTGAAGTATAATGGCCCTATCTAAGATACATAAATACTGATATGGAGTAATAGTCTAGGGTTGCATAATGAAAATACAAGTAAAACTAGTTTGAGGGTCATGTACATGCATTGAAAACTGAGTCAATAACTGTGACTGAAACTGTAATTGTACTAAACTGTGGGAGAGCTTGTTAACTGACATAAACCACATGAGCTAAATGTGGAGTCTTACGTATATGCACCATCGAGAATACCAAATATACCTTGCCAGGGTATGAGGGTGAGTCTGAGAGCCGGAACCTGTATCATAAGATGATACAACATAGAAAGTATGTGTTCAGTACATGGAATGTACCGAGTATGCAAGGTAAGTAAAACAGACATTTAAAAATAAATAAGACTCATAAAGATCGGAAGAGTAGGACAACATGCTCATATCGTAAATCTAATAACGTAACATAAGGATCAAGGTTTTCAAAATATTCTCAATACAGTCGTAATCATAGTCATAAGAGAAAAACTTATTGAACATGACTTGAGCCACATACGTAATCATAAACATGCATAAATCGTGAGGAAGAGTGGGAGATTCTCTTAACCGACATACACCATATGAGCACACATGAAGCCCGACTTGCAACCCTAGTTGGGAGGTGTCCGTACCTTGCTAAGGGTAGGACCATGAAAGTGTGATATCACCATGAAAAGGGCCAATTGGGCCGGGGACAGTCACAAAGGAGGTCCCAACATACCTACAGTGGCACGTAGTTTATGATATTAGGGGCAGAACTTAGGTCCTGAACCTACTCGGTGTTCGATACTACTCCCAAAACATATATAACACTCATAGTATAATATGCATGAGTTCATAGGCTAGTTAAATCATGATAATCATAAGCATGCTCGTAAATACATGAACTAGCCATGACATAAGACCCGTGGGTTGACCAAAACATAATTCATGAATCATAAGTTTCATACATACTTGTAAATCATCAAATCATGATGGTAATTGAATAAATTGACATTTTAAATCATAAATCACACTGGGCTTGTAAATATTATCAATTGAAGCAAAGATCATAAATCGACTTATCATAGATCATACTCAGATAAGCTTAATTTAATAGAAATTGAAATCGATAAGATTGTAAGTAGAATACGTTGTAAAACCTAATCAAAATCCATAGGATATAATGAGATTCATAAAACATAAAATCCCACTAGCAAATCATTAGGTTTTCATAAAATTCGATCTCAAACCCCAATAGATTTCTGATAGATTTTCATAAATTTGTAGAGATTGGGGATGGGTGTGAGAGAAAACACCCATTCATAACCGTACATACCTGAATATAGCTGAATCTTACTCTCCCTTGAATACCCAAAAAGGAATTGAAAGGAATTAAAGAAGAAAACCTTGAATCACCTTGTGATCACCTCTCTGTTCTCTTGCATGCATGAATGAAGGCTTAGGATAGTTTTTCCCCTCTAAAACCCACCTTTCATAGGCTAAAATGATGTAGTTTAGGCTTTAGGAACTTAGAAATTACGAAAAGGCCCTTACAAAATCACAAAAACTTAACTGTCAGGTGGTCCTAACTGACGACCTGACAACTCGTCATGTCGATCGTCAAGTGCACTGCCTAGCCTTGTCTCCTGGGCTCGTAATGGGTCACATAACGACTCATCAGGGGTGACCACGACTCATTGTCACCATTCATTAAGTACACTGCCTCATTCTCTGGGATTTCTCATCTGGCTGGCAACGGGGAACCCCACGAATCGTGGTGGTTGACCATGACTTGTGGTCACTACCTGTTAAGTACACTATTTTATTCCTTCTCTTTTCCTTCTCCTTTACCCCACGGCTGAACTAATGACTCGTGGTGTCTAACCACGAGTTGTTTCCACGCCCGTGGGGACCCTTTTCTCCAAACTTCCCAACTCCTCACTGGCCTCCCCCACGAGTCACCTGACGACTCGTGGACTGTCCTCACGAGTTATCCCACGACTCGTCCTGAGTCTAACATCACTTTTACATCTTCCCCGTTTCAACTCCCAGGTTCGATGTTTGAGCTCCTGGGGTATAACAGCTAATAACCTACGGTGGCACATAGTTCTAGGATCGAGGTGCGCCAAAACTTGGTCCAACTCTATGCTAAGTGCTATTCCCAATTGATAATTTACTCATAGCTCGAGAACTGGTGTTTTATGACTAAGTCAAAAACTACTTTATTTGAAAGTGTTATGAGAGTCTAAAGAACCTCAAAATACTGGTTATGCTGTCAAGATATGAATATTAGATTATGAGGGGGTTATATGTTCATAATACCCCAAGTTATTCTAAAACAATGCTAAATGATAAAGACTAAACTTTTGAAATCATGATAAAATCAATGACATAAAATACGATATGTACTTGAACATAAACTCATGAATTTCATATACTAATAATCATTAACACTGAAATAATAATGGAAATCATTAACTGAATGATAACACTAAGATATGATTTCTAAGAACTAAGATTTTTATATTTTCTAAAAGCTTTTGGGACACAAGGGTGAAAGGACAACCCTTGTTGAAATCCCACATACCTGCAGTTGGAGAATTCTTGCTAGACCTTGAACCTTGAAGCTAAACTCTAGTTCTTGGCTTGAGACAATTTAATCACTTCTAATGTTTTGTTTGTGAGTGTTTAGGAGAGAATAAGTACAAGGATCGACTAACTCCCATTAATCCCCCTATAAAAGATTCCAAAATGGCATAGTTTAGGAGTTAAAAGTATAGAAAGTTACAAAAATACCTCTGGAGAATCTTTCGAAAAAACTATGGTCTAGTCCCTATGAGCTACACCATGACTCATGATGTGCACTTATAGTCACTGAGACAATTTTGTACCGTTGCGGAACCTCACACCATGGCTCATTAGGACGATCCATCCTTTGATACCACGGGTCGTGCTTTGACTTGTGGTCACTTAAATGATTTTGAATATTTTCTGAACCTCTTACCATGACCAGACAAGATGGGTCATCCTACTGTACCACACTAGTGGTCTGGTCTTGATCACGGGCAAAAATATCATGCCCGTGATACGCTTTACAACTTAAATTAGTCGGGTTGTCTAAGTTATTTAATACATTTTCATGTGATTTTATATAA